>JAUJPO010052139.1:0-15001 GCA_032270745.1 Tiaropsis multicirrata
TGAGTCTTTTGCCTCCAACAATCGGACCGTTTATCGGGCCGATGTAAACATATGACGCGGCATGAAATCCGTCTATAAGATTGCATTTTAATTTCCCAAATACCTTTGATATTGGTTATAATGTAGCAATTCTGCAACTTTGCTCTCGTCGTATATATTATATTATGATCGCAATGTTGAATTGTAAGTCAATATCCTTTAAAGTGAGGCATTAATGACTGATTATTATTTCTCTCTTTTTTCAGCATGATTATTAAAAAAAAATTAAAGAAATAAACCAATAACCAAAATGAGATTCAACGAATCCATACAAACATTACATCATTCTTGGTTGGATATTTGTTCGGTATTTTACAAGCGTTATCCAAACCCTCAAAGTAAGCACGTGCTTGGAGAGGATGTTATCAAGAGAGACATAGATGAAAACAATGTTTTAAAGACGACCAGGATATTTGCCAAAACCAATGAAGTACCGGGCTGGTTGATGAAGTTTCTTCCAACTGCTACTGTTTACATACTAGAGGAATCTCATGTTGATATGGAAAATAATTTGATTACAACTTATACCCGTAACATAACCCATAATACTTTGTTATCTGTTGAAGAACGGTGTGTCTTTTCATTAGACAATGAAAACAAAGAGTTAACCAGTGTCCAACGCCGTGCTTGGATTGAATCCTATTTCCCCGGTTTGAAACCGGTTTTTGAAAGTTTCGGATTATCGAGGTACAAGTCTAACATACAGAGAATGCACCGTGGGTTTACCTGTGTTTTAGGTCCAAACAGCGACCAAATGGTCAAAAGGACTTCTACTTTGCAATATCGACAATCAGATGTTCATGTCAGTAATGGAATACAATCACCTTTATAGTATTGAGTTAAGCTTGAGTTTTGAGTATGAACTGTTTTCTCTATTAGCGAGGTTATGTGTAGCGAGGTGAATCGGGGGATGACGGAAAATACAAAGGAGATATCGTTTGGAGCAAAAGGAGACATACATTGCTCTCCGCAAATTAGAGCGCTCAATCAATCGAACTTTCTTGCTGGACAGCGTCTTGCCGTCTTCCTTCAATTTATCTCGTTCAACGTAACTTCGTTACTTTAAAAGGATTAAGTTTCGCGATTTCGCGATTTTTTGCCCTTTTCGCGAAAATTTGTCTCGCGAAATCGCGTGGGATTGGCGATTCGCGAAATTAAATCCACGCGAAATTTTTGAAAATACCATTTTAGCAAAAAAAGTTGTCAAATTAAATTAAATCTCGCGAAATTTAATCCTGCTAAATTATACTTATCTGCTGTTGAAATATCGAAACCTATATAAATACCGATTTTATCTACCCCTCGTTTTCTAGAGGATTGTTCGTGAACCTCATAATATATATGACTTTTTCTACAGAAAACTGAAAAACCGGGTACCACAAGTATTAATATCGTTTAATTACAATCGGTAATTATATAGGTTTTGGTTTCAACCTACGGTAGCTAGGCCTGGGCGAAAATGTACAATTCTTAGTTTTCTTTAAAAAATGTAAAATTTTGTTTGTGAAAAGTATTCACAGTAACTTAAAATTTTAATTAAGTTTTGGGAAAATTCAGTTGAGTTACCATCATCTTCTTTAATCCTTTTAAATACGTTACACAATTAAAAAGCATCGACTATTTTGTACTAAACTGTGATATTTTTAGTGTTTGATCTCATAGTTTATTTTCAAGAATTGTATTTTTCTATCAATATATAGATATTCTAATCAAAGTTTTTCAAATTCTAAATTTTTCCAGAATTACTATAAATGTGAAAAACGTAACGTTCTGAGCATG
This sequence comes from Tiaropsis multicirrata, assembly GCA_032270745.1. NCBI lineage: Eukaryota > Metazoa > Cnidaria > Hydrozoa > Leptothecata > Tiaropsidae > Tiaropsis > Tiaropsis multicirrata. The sequence goes on from JAUJPO010052139.1 coordinate 1,819, forward strand.
TCAATATTGACGAGACGAGAAAAAAATTAAATTTTGAAATTTAATATAAATTTATGGCAACTTAAACCTTGGCAAAGGTTTGGAAAGTTAATCAATTTCTGATATTCAAAAACAGTAGCTCTTATGGCCTATCATTTAGAAATTGATTAACTTTCCAAACCTTTGCCAAGGCTTAGAATGCTAGGAATTTAACAAATGATAGACTCGAACCCAACCCTCTTATTGGATTTCTCTGTGAATAAGTGTTACTGTTGATAACATATCGTCATTTGTATCCTCATCCAGATAAATTTTATTTCTTTTTGTATTTTTTTATTAAAAAAAAATCTTTTAAATTTGAATGCTCTATAAGATAAATTAAAAGTTAGATTCAATTTCATTTTTTCATCTCTTTATTTACCACTTTAAACCATTTCATTTAATCTAGAAATTTCATCCAATATACAATACAATAAAAATTCAAAAAATAAAATCGTCAAGATGTCAATTGCAGCCAAACAATTACGTTTACCTCCAATGCCAAAGATATCAGATCTCATACGCATGTATGGTTTACGTGCCAAGAAACAACTCAGTCAAAATTTCATTTTGGATTTAAATGTTACAGGTATTATCATAGATTTGTTTTCAATTTATTCTTTTCATTAGTAGTAGATCCATCTATTTTGGCACTGATCCTCATTTTTGGTGGGGCCTATCCACCAGAAGGTCTGTCTGTCTGTCTGTCTGTCTGTCTGTCTGTCTGTCTGTCTGTCTGTCTGTCTGAAGAAGTAAGAAACCTGTTATTGCAACGATAAAAACCAAATTTTACTCTACTCCAACTGATTCTTTTTTCATCTACTTTTTTCACAGATAAAATTGCACGCAAAGCAGATGTCTTTGATTGTCACGTGATCGAAGTTGGTTCGGGTCCAGGCTCCTTGACTCGATCATTGTTGAATAATGGTGTCAAGCACGTGCATGGTGTGGAAATTGACGAACGTTTTCTTCCGTCTCTTGAGGTGATAAAATTGTTTTTGCTTGTTGTGCTTTATCGAAATCTGGAGCTTTTTCCGCAAATATTGCACTTGAAGGAAGAATCTAAGATCAAAATTAATACCTTATTTAGAATGGTAAATGTAAATTTGTAATCGTAATATTTTACGTAAATCGTAAATACAAAAAGATTGAAAAAAAGATACATGTGATTTAAAATGACATTTCATAAACAAAGAAAGTCAAAGGCATGATGAATTTAAAAAGGAAGACGGATTTGAAAAGCACTCCACTGTTAGCGTTCTCTCCATAATTTGTGACTGGCCAACACAAGAAAATCGTCTAAAGGTCACAGACCTACGGTAAAAGTTTGGGTGGCTTGGTACATGGTACAGACTAGTTTCACGTATAAGCTAATATATTTTCTCGATAAACAAAAAAAACATTAACTTTCTTCTTTCGTCTGTAGGTTTTGAGAGATGCTTCACAGAACCATTTGACGATACATCACCAAGACATTATGACATTCGATATGTTGGCTCCTATGCGAAACCAAAAGTCTGTTCATCTTAGGCAATGGGAGAGTGAAGGTATGTATGTTGTGTTTACTCAGAGTCTCTTTCAGTAATTCCAAGAGATACCATACCAACTAATGGAGAAAATGTCATCGGTGAATATGTCCACATTTTTGAAGGGGTGAATTAATTTGTCACCTTCTTCAGAACAGAATCGTTTTGTTTTTAAAACTCTTAAGACTCGACAGAGTATAGACAGAGTAAGCAAAACAGTGTTGAACTCAAATTGAAACAAAATAGCGTTGAACTCGAAAGATTCATCTACTATGTACAGGTTGAAACGGGATCTATAGGGTAAGACATGATGCTAACGACCAGCATATAGTAGTGTACTTACCTGTATATAGTTTTTTTTCAAACCGCTTCTTGATTTTCTGATGACAGATAAGAGGAAATATACGGCATGTCCATTGGGTCATCAGCCAACATACTAACCAACACTTTTTTGAATTATAAAGTCTTCATAGTGTCTTGATTTAGTTCGTAAATGTTGTGGTTGGAGTTTAGAACTTTAGGATTTTAGGTTGGGGCGGGGTTAAAGATTGTGCTGGGGGCTTATTCATTTAGGTGGGATTTGGAGTCTTTCACACATTTTCTATTGATTCATCCAGTGTTTTGCAAAAAAGTTTCGCGCCATTTCTTAACAAAACATAAAACATTACAAACTTTTCTATTAAATGTTATTATTGTCATGCTTCAAAATTACTAAATTATGCGACCGGTCCCAGGCCCATTTTTGATGCCTTTTAAGGGTCCGATTATCGGGCGCTGTAGCAAAAACAGCCTTTTTGTTACAAACATCCAAAAAAGTGTCCTTTTTAGTTCCGTTGGATACTGCCCTGCCTTTCTAGAATTTGACCTGGGTTCCGCTAATAAAATACTGTTTTGAGGTGGGACCTTATCTCAGATATTTCAGGTGGGGGAATTGGAAAGTGCTGGGATGAAAATTTCAGGTGGGACCTGGAACCTCCCCCCCCCCTCTCTTGCACACTATGATCTTAAAACACATCTTCATTTTGCCAACAAGCTCTTACGAAGCTATTTGTAAGCTACACTAACATTATCAAGGAAAAAACAAAATCCATTGAATAATGGACAATTAAAAGAATAAAAGCTGAAAGGGCTTTTTCAGAAAAAGATTGTAACACCCACTGTTGAGGATATTGATTTTCTGTCCGAGGGGTCAACTCATGAAATGTGATGGATTTCCGAGAGGTACACAAAATCTGGGGAAAATGAGTACACATCCGAGGGGGTATTGCAAAAATGTCTAAGAAATGTTCGAAATCCAAAGGTTCGTTTTTTTACCTGGAATTTCGAGGTGGTAACTCTTAAAAATGATGACAACAGTGGATGTACATTTATTTTCTCGCCTAAAAACGTGTATTTTTTCTAGATCTTCCAAACGTCCGATTGGTTGGTAACCTTCCATTTGCTGTTTCTATCCCATTACTACTGCAGTGGTTACAAGCTGTAGCTGAAAGAAAAGGTCCTTTTCAACTTGGTAGAGTCCCAATGACGCTTGTTTTTCAAAAAGAAGTAGGCCAGGTATGACATATAAACCATCTTCAAATTTGATACCACGTCGTAAAAATCGCTTGCATAAAAGAGACTTTCGTCTCGATGTTTCGCTTTTTAAGAGATTTTACTACGGAATACTTGAGTGTTCTCGAATTGGCAGGTCCGCAACCTAATGGTGTGTTGCCTTTTAACTGTTTTTTTTGTGCGTAGATTCCATTACGTTAATTCTCTTAATTTTCGCGCACTTGAACGTGCGAAAATTAAAGGGTGCGCGAATTAGTGACATAATTTTTTGGCTATTTTAGTTTTCACAAAAGCTTTGGTAGCGTCAAGTGATATTAACTAATTATTTTTTGTTTTCTCCCTTCCTTTTGTATGGTCCATTTCAAACATTAAAGGTATTACTTTTGCTGAGCTTAATAATATATTTCTTCTTTAATTTTCAAATTTTGGAAAAATGTATATCCTTTCCTATACCAGTTTTTCAGTTCAGAAATTAAACCAATTCATGGTTTCATCCACCCTTTAGAATCCCCTTCATATTGTTAACCGATCACTTTTACGCAAGCGGACTACATGGCTTTTTACGCAATGCAATTGGTTTATTTTCTATAACGACGGGCCTACGCTGACCGGAGTTGCCCATCGTTATGAAAATACAATGTGACGTCAATTATATACAGAGAAAACATAAGGAAAAACAGCGCTGTTTCTTCATTTGACGCCAAAAAATAATACTTACTGGCTTGCCTCGGGCTTTACTGGAACCATTTCCCAGTAAAGCCCTCACTAACCGGTTAGTTTGCATTAGGGTTAAACTCCTCATGGGCCTGAATCCCCTCATGGGCCTGAATCTCCTCATGGGCCTGAATATCCTCATTAGCCTGAATCCCTCATGTACCTGAATCTCCTCATTAGCCTGAATCCCCTCATTAGCCTGAATCCCCTCATGGGCCTGAATCTCCTCATTAGCCCAAACCTCCTCATTAGCCCAAACCTCCTCATTAGCCTGAATCCCCTCATTAGCTTGAATCTCCTCATTAGCTTGAATCTCCTCATTAGCTTGAATCTCCTCGTGGGCCTGAATTCCCTCATGAGCACTTAATAAAATCTCAATTTCAGCTGAATTCCTAAAACCTTAAATTTTTTCATCGTAACAGAATCTGACTGCTGAAGAATTTAACTATCATCGTTCACGTTTATCTATAATGGCGCAAACTTATTGTCACGTGACCAAAGAAATGGTTCTTCGTTCCACCGTCTTCACCCCTGAGCCTAAGGTATGTTTAAATGTTCATACGGCTTGCAAACAGAGGATGCAAAATAGCAAAGCTGTCTTTGTTTCGAGGATTGGGTGCATTTGTTTTACAGAGCGGGCGTATCTTTTGTAGATCTTCAAAAAAAACAGTTGGTTTCAACGGTTTCAATAAAATTGAGAAATTCTTTAACGAGCTGTCGAACTTTATAGGACCTGTCCGAGTAAAGAAACAATTCTAAGCATTCTAAGCATAAATGGAATTGAACCAAAAAAATTAAAATATAAACAGTTCAATCTGTTCTATTGTATTATTATTTGTTTTTGAAGAAAATTCCCTGAGCATTTTAATGTCTTATGATTCAGACAAAAACGGTTCCAATTCTAAACAATTGGCAAAAATGTCAAATACCAGACATTCTACACGCGGTCATTATTGTGTTTCTAATTTTTGTTTCCGAAAAAATCTTCTCGTTGACTTTCCTTTGAAACATCTTGCACTAATGTACTTTTTACTCAACTACCAAATGGGAATTAAACCTATATGACCTTTTACGCGTCCTGCGATTGGCCTCCAAACTACTGCGCTATCGGTTCGCTAATTAGAAACACAATAATGACCGCGTGTAGACTGTCTGGTATTTGACATTTTTCCCGATTGTTTAGAATGGAATAGTTTGTATTTTTTTCAAGGAACCGTTTTTTTCTGAATCATAACTTGAAATCTCCACGAAAACTGGGCGCCTGTGCTGAAAGGCTGGGTAATCCCAGAAAGAGGGAGCAAGTTCTTTGTCTTTTAGCATGAGCTAACAAAGACAAACGGCGATGACTGTTCAACCCAATGGAGCTGTTGCTTGCAAGTTGGTCACACTTCTGCAAGTTGGTCACACTTCTGCCGTTCATTAGGGAAGATCGTTTAAAGTCTACAATACTGTGAGGTGTCGCGAACACACAGATGGGAATGCCGCTGAAAACAGCGAAATTCAATTTCATAAACATTCTTTCACAAAATGTCAGAGAAATCGAATCAATTAGCTGTATTCATGAACTATCACAGCAAGTCAAAAAACACAATATTTTCGCTCTATGTCTTTAAGAAACGTGGAGAAAAGGTGACTCAGTCGAAAAGCATAATGGCTCTACTTTAATATTACATGGTTTCTCACCCGAAGCTGACACCAGGCCGTCGTGGGAAAGGTAAAGTAGCGATCGTACTCAATAAAAATGCAACTCAATCTTGGAAAGAAAGCTGGTTTGCTAATCTTTACCGACTTCGACCCTCGTATTGTCGCAACCCGTCTGAAAGTATCTGATCAAAAAAATAAACCATGATTTATATATCTAATATCTGAATACGCACCCATCGGAGTTGCAAACGAATTAATATGCGAATGTTTTCTAAATAATCTACAGAAGTTCATTTATACCAAACACAATAATAACATTCTGTTCATTGGTTGTGACACTAACTCCTCCATGGGGTCTGCCAAAATAATCGAACAGACTCAACCATCTCCTCAATAGGGAAATTTGGAATGCAGCAGGTATTCGTTTTCTCGAAATCAACCACTTAGTCGCAACGAGCACTTATTTTCAGAAGAAATCATACGTAACCTGGCGGCATCCACGCTCGAAACTGCCTCATCAAATTGATCATATTCTTGTGAAAAAGTTAAATTTTGTCGTGTGATCAATGTATCGACCGTAAAACCTGTTCTTTATACCGACAATCTTGCTATAAGCTGCAAACTAAGAGTTCTATATACTTTTCGTAAAGCTTCATCGAATAAACGCCCCTTTTAAAACTTGACACCGATCAGCTACGACCCAACACGGAATTAGCTACTCGGTTTAACCAATTGGTCGCAGAAAAATTTGGCAATACACCTCACGAGCGTTCTTTCCAAACTTTAGCTGAAGCCATGCACGGAGGCGTGCTATCGGTTCTCAAAAACAAAGCCTGACTGGTTTTCCACAAATAAAACTGTACTCTTAAACTTGATTGAGAGCGTAACAATGCTGTATACTCAAAAATCAAACGTACAACCCGAAGTTCTACAAATCGTGCACGTCAAGCTCGTAAAGAACTCAAAAACGCTATCTTCCGCACCAAGAGTGACTGGATCACTAAAATATGTAACGATTTAAATGTGTCTGCTGCCAGAGAAAAAGGCACAAAAACGTTCTGGGGCTGTATTGAATCTATAAAAAGAGGATTTAATAAAACACCACAGTCGTCTCCGATTATGATGCGTAAAGAAGACGGTACAAAAGAATAAAATGCTGAAGTATTTCGCAACCACTTTCAAAAGCTCTACAATACGCCCTCAGTTTTTGACCCGACCGTACTTGACCTTCTAGATGAAAAACCGATTGACGACTCTTTAGGAGTCACCCCATCCATAGAAGAGTTCGTTCAGCTATATCGCTCACCTCAAGAATAATTCCCCAGGCTAATCAGGAATTACAGCTCAAATGACTGTTTTGATTACCTTTATTGTATCATTACTAACATTTGGACAAACGAGCAACGCCCCTCTCAATGGGATATCAGACGACTTGTTATATTATCGAAAAAAGGGGGATCTCAGTAACCCAGGTAACTATAGAGGCATCATGTTATTAGAAGTTGCTTACAAAATTGTCGCTATATGTTATCAACAAGAGACTCCAAACACTTATAGAAACTCTTGATCATGAAAACCAATGTGGTTTCAGGAAAAGGAGGGGCTGCACGGATGCAGTCTTCACTGTGTAAATGGCCATAAAGAAACGCCATGAGCACAATCTTGAAAATTGGATACTCTTCTTAGACCTTGCCAAGGATTTTAATAGAGTACCACGTCAATTAATATGGTGCGTTTTGTCCAAATTTGGAGTTCTAAAGAAATTAATCGATGTCCTTAAAGTATTACATGCCAATTTTAAGGTTACATTTGACGTCGAGTCCGTTACTCACTCGATGTCCAGTGTAATCGGCGTCAATCAAGGTGACATCCTCGGTCCAGCTTTGTTTATAATTTTCATAGCTGCCGTGAAGATCACCTGGAGAAAGATCCATGACCGCCCAAAAATGTTCCGCACAAAAAATGACTTCAAATTAACTTGTAGACGGTATAATACCAAAAGAACAGACTTCGAAGTAGACGACTCGGAGTACGCCGACGATACCGCGGTTTTGTTTGAATCCAGAAACGATACTGAAATCTATGTTCCACTATGGAAATTCATGCCGGTGACCACAACACACCTGAAAAGCCTTCCAAAACAGAAATTCTATTTGTAAGCAGACCATTGCAATGCTACGCCAACCCTAATGTATTCAATAACACTAGCTTGGCACACATCGAACTTGGAAACCACAGATTTTTCCTTATCGTTGACAAATTCTGTTACCTCGGAACATTCATCTCAAGACATTGCAAAGACGACATCGACGTAACCTATCGAATTCGTAAAGCTAGCAATGCATTTGGTTAACTTCGGAAAACTCTTCTCAAAATATCTTACCAAGCGAAATCTTCAGCTTATAAAAGCCTTATCCTGCCAATCCTTCTTCACGGTACGGACGCATGGAGTCTCACCGAAAAACTCTATAATCTATAATCTCCTTAGAAACTTTTATCACATGTGCATCCGAGCCATGTGTCGAGTGAACCCCCCCCCCCCCCTAAGATTTCATCCAAAGTATAAGCTCCAATGATCTATTACAGCGCTTATCTATCAGCATAATTGATTCTACGTAACGTTACGTCAGCTCTCGTGGGGTTCGGACACGTTGCGTGAATGCCTACTGATAGAATTCCTAGGAAGCTCTTGTCTTCCTGGGTCAATAACCATTGCCCAAAAGGGGCCCCCGAATTCACATATCGTTGTGGAATCTATAAAGCCTTCAAAAAAGTAAATGTTGGTGTTAATGATGTATGAAATGGCTCTGGATAGACGTGTATGGAATGATGTGTTAAATGGAATGAATTAACGTTATTGAAATTGAATTTTTGTTACTGTTTTTAAAATACTGCTAGATCTATTTGTTTTATTTATTGCTATATATTTTTTCTAGGCCAGTTTCCCTACCGAGATGGTTCATCTCTCTCCCTATCGGTTCGCTGCTGTTACAATTGCGTGAATCGGCTTTTTTCGATAGGTGAATGCGTGAATAGACCTTTTCACGAGCAAGAACTGCCTCGTTTTGAATTGAGCTCTATGGTAACCAAGTCCCAAGGGAGCTTATCAAAACTTGACTCCATTGATAAATGTGTCATTTTGAGTCTCGTGAGACTTAATCACCTTGGTAATTGTATGAAAACGAAGTAGTCGTTGCTGGTGACATAATTTATGAAAAGGTCTATCGCAAAATTTCCCCCGATTTACGTGAAAGAATTGAGGGACGACTGGGGGGCTTATTACACTACTCATGGATATTCATTTTATAGGTAGATGCTTGGTTGGTTCATTTCGTTCCTCGCATTGTACCAAAAGTGGATGTACCATTTGATATTCTTGAACAAGTAGTCAAAGCCATCTTCTCAAAACGAAGGAAAATTGTGCGCCATTCGATAAAGTAAGTTTGTTTTTCTTTTCGATTGATAATCTTCTCTGATTATCCTTACCGTAGTATTTTGTTACCCAAGAACTTAAAATCAACGGTATCTGTAGGTAAATCTGTGTAATTTATAGAGAATAAGCGACGGTGGTTTGAGTGTTCGCCTCCCGTTTGCAAGGTTATGGGTTCAACCCCCAGTCGGGTCAGACTAAAGAATTGAAAACTGGTACTCGTTGCTGTCCTGCTTGGCACTAAGCATTAAGGGATTAGAGCGAGGGTAAGTGGAGAAATCCAGGGAAAGGAGTGACGGCCTCCTCTACCTTCGGGTTAGATAGCTATCTTCTTCGGGTCGCCCTCGAATGCGGTCGCAAACTTACTGACTACTTACGAGAATATGTTCTTTTTGAATGCCACATAAAATGGCACTGGAATTAGGCAAATAGTGATGTACCAAAAGCAATTTAGGCAATTTGTACGCCGTGGTCCAGTGGTCATCAATTTTTAATCCTGTATAAGAGACCGAGGTTGCCACCGCTTATGGCCGGTCTTCGATCGGGACAACCCATTCAATGAAAAATCTGGTCTGTAGTTTTGATACCTCTCTCTCTCTCTCTCCAACTCTTTCCTTTTTTCCACTTCCCTTCCTATTAATCCGTATCAACAAAGTGCTTAATGAAGTGTTTTGATTGCGGACCAATCAGTATTTGAAAGTTCTTGTTTATACTTATGTCTCTTGCAACATTAAAAAAGAGAGTGAACAATTAAAATGAGGTTTCTATCACTTGGGAGGATTTTTGACCAAAGTTGTATATATTATCATTTTTTATTACAATTTTTATTATAGTTTATAAGAACATTTAGACTGAGATTTTTCTCCTAAGAACGTGCAAAGGCTGAATTAACTAACTGACTGAACTAAATTTAAAATGTTATGGCTCAAAATTTAGGTTATGCTTTCCTCTTTCTAATGAAATAAAAATATCAATTAAAAAACATTTGTTCGGCTCCACGAGGCCATCAAACACCTAAAAGAATTTGTGGGTCACCCGGTAAATTAAGAACATAAACTAAGAACACGTTAGACTGGAAATGTTTGAAAAGAAAAGAACATCCAGTCTCAACCAAAATGTGGATGTTCTAATAAACAGTAAGGCGTATTGACGTTGGGAAATCCATTCACTTGACAGTTGGGAAAAAGAGATTCATTTAAACCCCTCCTACGCTTACAAGTGTGCGCATTCTTTTGGCAACAAGGTGGACGGAAAATTAAATTCATTTTTTAAGGAGCCTGAGCCACAAAAATAATGACGACTCCTTTCTAAATTTCTAAATATAGGATCTCTGCCTCTTGAATTTGTTGAATTTGAAATTAGGATTCGTATAGTTTGCAGAACAATTCAAAAGGGCTCTTTAGCTATAATTCCTGATTCCTAAAAATTAACGTCTTCAAAAGCGAGATACCAGTTTCTTTTAGAATTTCTACAGCTCTCACTATAAGATTTTCGATTGAAATTTCCTCTGCAATAAATTGATTTTCTTGCGACGAACTATCCAGCTAACTGCTGCAAAAGTTTAAATTTGTTATTAATTTTTTGTTTTGAAAAAAATTCCAGCATTTTGATACTAACCCCATGAAGAATGTCACCAAAACTTAAAAAAAAACTGTAAAACAAACTTGAGGACTAACCCCCAAACCCTTCTAAAGATATGAGGTTTTGAAAAATTTCCTGATTCACCGTTTCAGGTAGACCGAGGGTAGGATATTTGTTCAGACAAATAGGGGGAGACAAATATGGCGGCTGAATAACTCCACGAGCGGCGGCTGCTGCGCTGCTTGTAACATTGAATAAGCCTGTGATTTTGGGATCGTTAAACAGAGGCTAGAGGCGTCTGACATCTGATGTGAAGTGCTGTTTTCTTTTCGTAGTTTTTTGTAAAGTTAAATGTGCGACCGCATCTTACCATTGTTGGGAAAAGTGGGATTAGTAGAGAGCACACGGAGACATAGTCATTTTTTAAACTCGTGATCTCGTCTCGTTTGAGGAAAAATTGGGAAACAATTATTTTGGTATTTATTTAAAACATTGTATTATTTTGGTATTTTTTCAATCGACCCTCCCATGGGATTATTCTTTATTGGTTAACAACTATTTTTGTGTTTGAGCTTATAATTTTTGGAAAGCTGGTAGAATTTAGTAGTTTGTTTTCATATTAATACTAGTTTGTAAATTTTACAGAAAGTTTTTGATCAATACATTCCCAACCATTTTGGAAACGTTCCTGTTTTTTTTATTTCGCCTTAGCGAAAGTATTTCAATCGGTTTTAAATCGTCTGGGTGAATTATTTTCACCCTCATGTTAAAGGGGCGTTGTAGAGGAGTTTAGTATTCTAGAAATTTCTAGAAACAATTATTTATCAGTACCTTATTATATATAATACGAACGTATAATGCGGAATGAAATCTTGCATTGTAAATTTTCGCAAAAATTAATCTCGCAAAAATTATCAAGAACAAGTATATGCAAAAACTAACATTCGCCAAACCTAGTTTCGGAAATCTTTTTCAAAAATCGCAAAATTTGTACACGTTGTTTCTTTGACACGGAAATTGTGATATCACTCGCAAAAATAATAATAATTTCATTTTCAGATGACCATGATTCGCATAAAAATAAGTATTGCAAAAATACAATTTTTTCCGGTCTTCAATCGCAAAAATAAGTATCACAAAAAGTTATCCTGCATTAATTTATAGCTTCTACGAATAACTGACTGGGGGTGACTGTTTTAGTACAGTGAAATTATGATATAATCAGTATTGTGGATTTTGTAGAAAGCTCTAATATTATAATGGCTTAGTCGTTATAATAATTAAATTATCATAAGTTAAGGGCTAGCGGTACTAACGTGGCTGTGTGGTTTGGTGTAGTGTCTTCTTTGTTAGTGAGTCATGATACTTCGTTTTTAAGAATTGAAGGATATTTTTTATTAGTTTATTATATGTATAAATATTTCAAAAAAGGGGTATCAAATTATTATGCGATTTTACCAAACCTTTTTACACCAACCCTTCCCATTTTTAATCATCGGACACAACCAACATGTACTTGCTATATTGGCATTTAAAATTTTAAATGTTCATTTTTGGCGATGGAAATGAAATTTGCTGGTAGTAAGTAATATTCGATATAATTTTTTTTCTCCGATAAAATAAAACTCGATAAAATTAAATATTCATTTGGTAAAGTTAAATTTTTATATTCGGTAAAATCGTAAAATTAAATACTTACTCGGTAAAGTCAAATTTTCATTCGGTAAAATTAAATATTCGTTCGGTAAAGTTAAATATTCGTTTGGTAAAATTAAATTTTCATTTGGTAAATTTAAATATTCGTTCGGTAAAATTAAATATTCGTTCGGTAAAATGAAAATGCTTGCATGTTCGTGATTTTTGGAATCTGGTCTCTTAATTATATTATTATATTATAGACCTCTACGAAACGATCTTATTTACAATTTATAAAGTTCTTTTTTCCATTGTTCGAGTAGTTCTTTTTTGAACTCGCCGACTGTTGGTGCATCAACGATGTTATCTGCCAATTTGTTCCACGGGTCGACACTTCTGTAGTACAAGGATTTTGTTTGATATTCTCTAACGCCATCATCAGCAAAGTTTCTTTGTAGTTCGTAATTGTGCTGACGTTGTGGACGGTTGCGTAAAACAAATTTTTGGGATGCAGAGGACTTATCAGTGGCGGATGCATAAGTTTCTCAAAAGTTTTGACGGAGAGTGTAGCTTTTGTTCATATTCCTTATTTGGAAGTCGACACTCTCCGTTAAATTCTTTGAGTGTCTTCTGTATCCGCCTCTGCTTTTATACGGAAACATCCTAAGAAGCTGAACGTTGACCACTAGTTTTGCGTTTTTAACAATAAAAAAACCCGGATTTTTAAGGAGGTTTCCGTAGAAAATATTACTTAATGGATACCATGAATTCCAGTGACAAATGTGACTGGAACTGTGTAAATAGTACATATATGAAATTCTAAAAACCCTGCTGTGCGGGTTTGGTACAGGCGCTAATATATGCAGTACGGGGAGATGTTTGTCTTCAGCCATATCACTGATTCGACGCCTGATCTTAAGGCAACTTGATATTACGTAGACGATCTTCGTACAAACGGTTCCTATAGCCGCTGACAAGTCTCGTAGCCCTTCGTTAAACACTCGATCGCGTCAATGTGCTTAATGAGTCTCGGAGACCATACTGCTTGTGCGTATTCAAGATGGGGTCTAACAAACGCTATAAA
>JAUJPO010052150.1:0-10273 GCA_032270745.1 Tiaropsis multicirrata
GATAAATAGATAAAGAAAATAATAATTTTTATATATATAATTTTTAAGATTAAGAGGCCGCAAAAGTAGGTCAAAAAAGTAAGAAGCTTGAAGTATTGAAAATATTGAAAAACAACTGGGATTGTTAAAAAATTAAGGTTGCTTGAGGAGGCCTAAAAATGATTGAGTTCACATTTCTGTTCATAGTGTCCCTGGTGACAAGAACTTCAAGTTGGAGGAGAAATGTTTGCCATTGAAGAACACGAGTGCGTGTTGGGGTTATTTGGATCCCAGTCGAACCATTTATACGGAGGGGAACATAGATGTCAAAGAAGACATGTTACAAAGTAAGGCTTTGTTTTTTTTGTTTTTGCCAATCTATCATTATATAGTTTTACTTTGAGCCTTCGTTAAGAACTTTACCTTCTTAGGCTAATGATTGCTGATTGATGATTATGTCGTATTTTTTTCACTGACCAGCCATTTCACAATTATTTTTTTCAACATCAGATCGGCTTCCATAAAATAAATAATGGTTCTTCCGCCGTGAGAATGATTGACAGTGTTTTTTAAAGCATAATTTAAAGTTTTATAATTTTTTTTTTCAATTTTACAATTTATAACTTCTAGTTTATCTCTTTGCAAAATGGACTTTTTCCTAGAAAAAATCTGCACCCTCACCTGTTGAGGATATAGGATATCCAGGGAGAGGGTCTCAGATCTTAGTGTTTGACTACCGTATGCCGCATGTATATACATGCAAGCTCCACAGTCAAAATGACCAGCTAACCAGTATTTGGCCATTGGAACCCATTTGTGTGTAAATTATCTAACCCTTTCGTTTCTTTACATTCGTTCCCATTTATATTTTGATCTTCAGGGTTCAGGCAGACTCTTGAAATTATTTGAACAAATGCTTCAGGAAAACTCGAGGGAAAATGATTAGCTATTTCTCAGGGGAAATTTCCTGAATTTACTGGGACTTTCAGAGAAAATTCTTTTTGTCTACTAATTGGTTGATTCAACTCAGTTCTCATTTCCTATCCTGCTGTCAATTTTATCTATATTCTGTGAGCATAATAAGATTTGTTTTTTTTTTAGTACGATAACTTTCAAATCTATGCCAATTTAAGACCATGTCGTATAGTACCAAAGTCTCTAAAAATTGCTTGAATAAAAGAGACTACTTTTTGTCTCAATGCTTCGTTCTCCAAACTTGTTTAAGAGACTTTACTACGGAAAACTATACTTCTTTCATTGGCAGCAATCAAGAAAGTGTTGGATAAAAGCAACCATGAAATCAGTAAAAAATGTAAACCCTTAGTGCTCCCATTTCTCTGCTATTTCAACATGCCGTACTGCAGCCGTAGCAACGATGTCAAAGATCGACCACAGATGATTTGTAAACAGGACTGTACTCTCCTGAGGTAAGATTTAGGCCGTGAAGTACTCACCTTTTTTGATAAAATTACGTCATACTAGACCACCGTTGGTTTAGAAATAAATGAAGTCATTTAATTGGTCAAATAATGACATTACAAGTGGTATGACTTTGACAAAAGAAAAGTAAGACAACGCGATTCAGTGTGATTGATAGTATGATAGATTACTTGAAAAATATCCAACTTTCTTCCAGTAAAAAGGATTGTCAAAAAGAGTTTGACTTGTTTGAACGTCGACAGCTGAGTGCTAGGGAAGGTAGAGTTCCAGAAAAGGTAGATTTCTAGGGAAGTATGATTGGTGCTCGAAACAAACCATTACTTGAATATTATCCAACTTCTTTTTTCCAGTAAAACGGATTGTCAAAAAGAATTCGAGTTTGCGCAGAAGGACGGATCACTGACGGCTGTCGTACCACAATCATGCGACAAACTACCAAGCAGAAATTGCACTAATACGTATGAGGAGATTGACCGTGTACGAAATTACCTGGAGCAAGTAAAAGCTAGTACGTCTCTACTTTCTCCCTTCTTCTTTTCCACAATTAATTATCTTCATGAAAAACTGTTGTAGAAAGATTGGCACTAAAAACAGTTAAAAGTCTAGAAACCAATGCGTGTTTGAGTATCACAGCAATCGTGATTTGAAAACGCGGACCATTATTTTGCACAGTCTTCATTAGCTTTTGTAAGAGTTTTTCGTGCAGTCTAACACTTCCGAAAGTTTGCATTTCAAAAACGCCAGTCAGTATTTGAAGCTTTTAGTGAAGTAAGCTCTCTTTGGCAGATGAGATGGACTTTTATAAGGTAGCTTCAAGTCGTTTCGTTGGTTTAATTTTTGATTACCTTTAATAATGTTGCCATTGATGACCTTCTTTGGTTATATTTAAAAAAGCAAGAACTCCAGATTGAGCCATCTTTTGAGAGTCCATTTTGATTGGAAAGAGAACGGCTTTCATAAACCTTTTAGCGAGACATTTAGAAAACTGAAACCAATAATTTGGTAGGAACCCTTCATCATGAAGTCTCTATTTGTTTTCAATTGTATTCCTTCGCTGTTAAGTATGTATGGAGACGAGACTTCTATTTGTCACCTTTTTGTTAACTAGCAGTCTAAAGCATCTGCTGGAGTGCAAATAAAGGCTTTCCCCTACACAGTTAATAATGAATGAACTCTCTCTCGTGTGGTTTTTTTTCGTAAGGACGCTGGATTGAGATTATCTAACAAAACATCTACGTAGAGTGCTAGAGAGAGCCTTATTTAGATGAAAAGTGACCTGAGTGCTCTCCGCCATACTGTCTTTTGGTAGAACGAGAAGTTCACAGCAAACATACAAATTGTTCGTTTCAATAGTTTTATAAAAGCATGTTCAAAGTCGGGAAGTAATTCGAGAGAAAAATATTTCATTATGGGAACTGATTAACTACATTGGGTTGCTCCATACTAAATTATTTTGGCGGCGAATAGTATTTGTCATGATTTTTTGCCTGATTTGAAAATTTATACGGAATGGCGCTGTTGCGCATGTGCGTTTTTATTATAAGAACACTGAACAAGAGATGTTTCTTAACTCATCTATAAAATCAAAGTTGAAAATAAAATAATTTTATTTTGCCCAAAAAAGCTATTTTTACCTATTTAAAAAATAATTTAAGCCAATGACAATGTTCTTAATATTTTTTTTGTTTTTAAAGTCTTTTGTTCTTATATTGTTCTTATGAGAAGCATATATCAATAAGAGTTTCGCATCGTTTGGAAATGATAGTGTCTTGACTAAGGTTCTAACGTTGCACATTTTTAATTTCAATACACATTTTCTTTTATTAGAACACTATAATCAAAGGTGGGCCTTTACTAAATGTTCTTAAATCTTTCTGAAATCAATCCTTAAAAAAAGCTCTGAAATAATATATTCTTAATGTTAATGATAAAGAGCCATTCTTAAGGAATGAAATGCTGTTAGGATCTTCTTAACATTGTGTTCTTACATGATTGGTTCATATATAAAAAAACGTGCGGGCTGAGGAGACTTGTTACTAGGCTACCTTAAAGTCGGTATTTTATCTTTTTCTTTTATCGATGTTTATTCGTTTAACGAAAAAGTTGAGTAGCAAGCGGCATTTTGCCGGTCATACCGCTGTGTTTGTCTTCGCCTGGACAACCACTTTTAGAATGACGTCATGTTTTTAATAGTCGTTTAAGTAAAAATGTCAAGTAATTATTTAGTGTTCTAACTATTCAAACCAAAGTCTTCTGTTTATATCCGCACGTCATTTTCATCTTTCAACGAAGCAATGGACCTTGGGCCTTGGAGTGAGTTTTTTTCTTTACTTCTTTGTTTATTCTTATTTGGCTTCTTTTTTTTGTTTTATCAGCTAAATTCGGAAGGGTGATTCACTCAAAAAAATCTCGTACGCTTTTTTCAAGAAAAAAATCAAAAAATTGGCAAAAATCTGAAAAAAATCACACAAAATCACAAAAAATCAAAAAAAATATCCTACACCTTTCCGGGAGTGGCTTACCCCTCGCTAAATTCAAACAGGGAAGAGCCTCTTCTGGGATTTTTCCAGGAAGACCTTTTCCTTCTTCTGCCCCCTACCGGCATGAAGGGGCTCTTAGCTTCTGCAAAAAGTCAACGCTGACGTTCGCCCTCATCTGAATAAGAAGAATACTTTTCCTCGCATAGTTCGCGACCCCCCTCGTGACCGTCCGTGACTTACTTCTAAACGTGTCAAAAACACTATTGAAATAAAGTAATTCAAAGAGTGGGCCTATCCTGCAGGTTTCTTTAATGTTCGTACGTTAAAAGACTTTCTACTATTAATCCAGTCGTCGGAGCGCAAAAAATAATATATTTTCTAACGTGTTACAGTTTCTTATATAAACTCTATTGCTTGATTGAATCCAGTTTCCGAGATTGAATTTTCCGATTTTAATGGCAGTAAAAAAAGGAATTTCCATGAGAGAAAAACACTCCAATATTTGATTTGTAGAAGATGTTTTATTGCTTTCATATGACTCTCTTAACGTGAGTCAGCAGAGTGAAGATTCTCATCATTCCAATGACATTACCCCCTGGAATATAACATATTTTCACGCCTAGCAAATACATGTTACGATACTTTTCAGGGGGTTAATTTAATTAAAGACTTGAAGCACTTGCCCTTACACACCTGGAGGTGAATCTATGAAAAGTCTATAAAAGCAGAAATAGAAACAAAGGAAGAAGGGTAAATACTTATCCGGTGCCTTATGGGTATCTTTAGACCAAACCATTGCATTGCATTGTGGGTTATTTCTTTAGATCATTAGGGAACTCGTGGGTTTTTATCGTCATGCATCGTTCTCTTAATATGGTTTTTGACTTTAGATTTGGAAGGTAGAATTTTATTGCTTTTCAATAGCAAAATGTATTCTAAACCTAGAACTTTGACAATCTTTGGCAAGACTGTTTTTGCTATAGATTTTAACATACCTGGAAGATTTGAGGTGTAACGTCCGATGATCGGATCCTTGGAAGGCTGATTTGTTTTATTTGTTATGGAAAGACATCGTAAAGCAAATTTATCACTTTCGGGCAAGGGGCATGAAACAACTGATCATTTTCAAATATGGGAAGGATATTTTCTACCTGGATTATTAAGCTCCTATGTTATGCATCATTACTCTTCGGCCCCACCCCCTCCCCCTCTCCCTCTCGCAAAATAAAAAATTGAAAAGAAGTTAGAATAGATATTATTTAAAAGATTTCAAAGCAAAAAAGAAGCTTGAAGTGGCATATGGCATACTTTCCAGAGTATGAACGGTATTTTTTTTTGAATTAAAGAATTTTGTTGTTGTTGTTGTTGAAAACTGTTGTAGTTGCTCTTTGGAGTGAACACGAATATATTCTTGGAGTGAGGGAGGAGACTTTTTTTCCGGGAGAGCTAGGCCCCTGGTGACTACGGCACTGGAATACATAAGTAGACCATGACCAATGGACCAGTGGAGAATAGTTTTCATATGGTTTCTTTATCCTTCATTAAAACACACACACAAAAAAACAATAAGTGGACTTGACAGTGGTTCAAGTTCTTCGGTTTCAGACGAAGTTCCATATTCTAGAGTCGTTCATGATGTTCGTATTATTGCGGAAACCTCCTAAAGATTCGGGTGTTTGTAACAATAAAGTGCGACTAGTTGCAAACATCCAGGGTTTTCGAAGTGTTTCCGTACAAATTATTACCTAATGTTTATCTACATGAGCTTGGGGAGAAGATAAATAACATTCTTATCCCTTTTTGTAACGTACAAAAGTCTTTAAAAATGACTTGAATAAAAGAGACAAATTTTTTGGCTCGATGCTTCGTTCTCCAAACTCGTTTAGAAGACTTAACAGCGGAAAACTTGAGATAAATAACATTCTTCTCCCTTTCATATTCTTAGAAATGATACACCACTTTGTATCTCTCCTAGATTGTGGAGCGGTTAATTTGAGCCCACTCAAGTTTTCCGCTGTTAAGTTTTCTAAACGAGTTTGGAGAACGAAGCATCGAGCCAAAAAATTTGTCTCTTTTATTCAAGTCATTTTTTAAAGACTTTTGTACGTTAATACAATTCTTATAAAAAAATACACCACTTTGTATCTCTATCCAATTCAATAAGTGTCGGCTACGTTTGATGTGTAGAAGGAGGAACTATCTTAATTTGAAGGAGTCTTTTAAAGTGAACTGATATCCACCGCGGTGGAGTGTTTAAACATGTTTGTTATAAGAAAGATGCTGTGTTCAAACGTGTTAGTGTGTTTAAACACAAGAAAATTATTCCTATTTCATGAACATGATAATAACATATAATTCACCTTCCAATTTGACTTCATTCTTTACTTTAGTACAACAGTCTCTAAAAAGTCGCTTGAATAAAAGAGACCCATTTTTGTCTCGATGAGTCGTTCTCCAAACTCGTTTAAGAGACTTGACTACTACGGAAAACTTGCGAGTGGAAACAAAAAGTATCATTTTTTTAAAGAGCTTGTACTTTTTTACATATCTATTTCAGTAATTCTCTAAAAATGGCTTGAATTAAAGAGGCTAATTTTTGTCTCGATGCTTCGTTCTCCAAACACGTTTAAGGGACTTAACTATGGAAATATTGATTGGAGTTTTTTTTAAAGAGCTTATCCCTACTATTTAAAGTACCTATCCTCTGTGCAAAAAAAGAGCAAAATTAAGGATAATTAACAATGGCGATACTCAAGAATCAATGCATCTGGCCAGCCGTGAGTGACCTAGCGCTGGATGTTGCTGGTTTTCTTATTGGAAGATTTTGGTCCTGGTTTACGCTAGCGAGGTCATCTTTCATCTTTCTGTTCATCCGTTTCCACGGGTCACATAAAGGAATTAATGACAACAATGTCGGACAAAAAGTTGTAAACTCTTTTCAAATAGCAAAAAATCAGCGAAAACACATTAAAACTTCCCCTTCAACCCCGCTTTTTGCTTTTGAAAGTGGTTTGTTTGCCATCTGGTAGCAATAGCTGGCCTTATTTACATCAACTTTGAAGGAAGGAGCTCATTTCTAAAAGTCTACGGACCTTTTGACCGACATTGAAGATGGTGACCGTTAAAGTAAATCCGTTAAAAGAAATTTTTCATTCAGACCAATGTCGACGAGACCTCCTATAAAATAAATTCACCAAGTGCAACCCTAAGCGTATAGGAAACGGTATCTCTATCAAACATTGATGAGCACTTTTATTCTGCTTTATCCCCTTTATTTAATGTTCTTATAATAAAAACGCAAGAAACCCCCTCTCTATTTCGCTCCCTCCACAGCAGAGTGATTTTCCACGGATGTTTGTCGGTTAGATTAAACCCGTATAGAAAAGAGTCTTTTTTGCCGGCAGCTTAACTTTTATTTTTTGCTTTACTTTTCTTTCTCTTTTTAAGCTTTTTATTTTTGTTTTGTTTTTATGTGTGTTCTATGGTTCTATCTCTCTCTGTCACAAGCTTATAACAATTTCTACTTGAATACATTTGTGTGTTGTTAGAGGGTTCTCTCTATGTGTAACTGATGTCTAGAGAGTGTTTGAATGATTGAAGAGTTTATTACACACGAGAGAAATTAGTCACGATTGCCCTAAACTGGGACTACTGGTTTTCATTAGAATTTTGGGAATGGTGGCGTTGGTTGTGTAAGGGTTTTTTTCTATGTAAGACTTATTATGTTTAGTGAATAAAAAATGATTGAAGAGTTTATAAAATTAGTCACGAATTGCAAGTTTGCCCTAAACTGAGTCTATATCGCTATTGTTTTTTATTAAAATTTCTACGTGAAAGCGTTTTTGTGTTAGAGGGTTCCCTCTATGTGGAACTGATGTTAGTTTTTGCCGCCCTGTGGTGGTTTCACTGTGTTTCAAATAGATAACTGGAAATAGCATCAGAGGCTAAACGAATGAGTTGATTGCTTTTACGAGAAAGTCGTCAAAATGCTTATCAACATGGGTTTCAATATCCTAGGATATCCAGTGGGTTCGAAATTTTCGGCACGGATATCCAGGGGGGGTTGGATTTAAGAAATTCGACATCCTCGACACTGGGAATATGGACTTTTTCTGGAAGAGCCCATGAGAAGTGATTCACAACTTTGTTGCTAATAAGTAGCTCATCCTAACTATATAGCTATATAAAACTTTTTCGAAAGGTTTAGCTCAGAAAGAACTTTTCAAAGTTTTAAAGAGATTTCTTGCGGTTGATAAAAGGAACATTTTTTTTTCATTTAAAATTCTTTAATTATGAAAGAAGGAAGAGCAACTTTTAGTTAAACCTGATTTTTCAGGGTTTTTTTTCACAAAACAAAAGATGATAGCGGTTTAAATTCTTCATTTTTGGACTAGAAAACTTCAATTCTAGACTTTCTTTTTTAACGAACTTTTTTTGCGGTTTTTTTTAATCCTTCTTAAAAAAAAAACGGGGAAGCTTTTTTTGTTAAAATTGTTTTTATTATTTAAATTCGGACAGCCGTTTTGTTTTTTCTGTTTTTTTCCACCGAATTTTACCATTTACCATGTTCAATTCAATCAATTCTCCATGATCTGCTTTTTCGTTCGTTATTTACTGACATCCTTTGTCGTGTTTTCAATTCTTATCAGTTGCTTCTTCGAATCGGTAGGAGAGGGTATGGAGCTGCCAAATTGAGCTCATTGAAGTTTTCCGTAGTAAAGTCTCTTAAACGAGTTTGGAGAACCAAGCATCGAGACAAAAATTGGTCTCTTTTATACAAGCAAATTTTAGAGACTTTTGTACTAAAGAACGACATGGGCTCAATTTGGCAGATACATTATATGGGACATCAGACTCCTACATTCCTCTGAACTAGAGACCATCGTTTTCATTTCAAACGCATCTTGTCTTATTCTACTTGAAACTGGTCTATTGGCATATGATAGAAATAATGTTTACATCAACCTTAAAGGAAGGAGCAAATTTTCAAAAAAAAGTCTACAGACCCTATGATGGAGATTGTAGCCTTAAGCATCAAATGATATTCAATGTAATTATAGGTAAAACAAACATAATTGAGTTTCGTTTCCGATGACGAAAGAATGGAGATGAACGCACGTCATAATGTTTGGTTAACTTAAGTCTTGAGTTTTGAATTTACTACCCCATTTCCCTGCGAAATAAAGATGTTGTTTAGCTGTTCTTCTGTTTTTTCGATGGGTAGTAAAGAACGGATAGCTAACCGGACATACACTTTTTTTATTTTATAAGAACATTAAAATTCGAAGAAGCCTTCTAATGTTCTTAGCTTTTTTTTGGTTTCAAGCCTTAAAATGTTCTTAAAATGTTCTTAATTTTAAGTCTTTTAATTCATGTCTTCATAATGAAAGAATGAAAAAATGTTCTTATTTCTATACTCTTGATTATCCAAAGCCTCCAAATGTTCTTAACATGTTCTTAATTTTTTGACCTCGAAGCCTCTTATTCTTATATACTTTGTTCTTATATAAAAAAACATGAATAAGCGTAAATCCAAGCATCTTCTTTTGCTTAACATTTTGGAACCGTTTGTTAATTAGAAGCATCGCCTGTCTTTTGGAGAGTTTGTTGCAAAGCTTTGACTGGATCGATCTGTAAAACTATAGTTGTCCGCTATTTAGAAGTGTCCGTCTTTCAGAGGTATTGGCTCTTTAGATTGTCTGCTCATTCTAGGGTACCTTAAGTGTATTTTTTTTGGTACTCTATTTTTTGTATAAAACTGTAGCATTATGATTTAAATTTACTTGCTGCAGAGGACACGTAATGTGTCGAAATATTCAAATTTAATGCAGTCGTCATTATTTTAGTTTTCTGTTATTTTACTGCAACCACCTTTTAGTTCATCCTGCTTTTTTTGGCGGGTATTTAATTTGGCTGTTGATATATTTTATTAAATTTAACTGGTATTTAATTTGGCGGTTGCTGAAGAATTTAACCTTAAAATGGCGTAAAAGCAGCAAATAATAGCCAAAAAACACCTTTAAACTTTAAAGGGTTCATATTTTCAAAAAGTTTAATTTGGCGGGTATATATTTAATTGGGCGGATGGTCATTTTATTTAATTTTGGCGGATTTCGATCAAATCGAAAATATTAGCTAGGAATTTGATAATAGTTAAAAAAAAAAGAAAAGGTGAATTATTTTTGCGTTGTGCCCGTGTGAATAAGAGCTTGGCGATGTTACTTGTTAATACAAGTTATGTATGTGTGTCAAAGTGTTTCTGATTCTGACATTCTGATTGTGCACTTGTTCGTTATAAGAATACCTGTAGTATAAGATGCAATTCAATTTTATATTATGAGAATACTTGTAGTATAAGATGTAACTCAATTTTA
>JAUJPO010052161.1:0-14999 GCA_032270745.1 Tiaropsis multicirrata
GCCTCGTTTTCATACAATTACCAAGGTGATTATGTCTCATGAGACTCAAAATGACACATCTATCAATGGAGTCAAGTTTTAATAAGCTCTCGTGGTATTCGGTTACCATAGCGCTCAATTCAAAACGAGGCAGTCGTTGTTCGTGACGTAATTTATGAAAAGGTCTATCCTCCAATTCTCACCATCTAACAATTTATGAAGAAGAAATGATGTCTTCATATATTCCAATAGCATAGCCAGGGATGGTGCAAACTTTGTGTATGAGGGCTTTTTTTTACGACATAACTACAGTTGACTCGCTCTAAATCGAATCTCTACTCTTCGAACAAAATAAAAGTCACCGTCAAGAGACTTTCTAATACTTTCTACTATTTGAATCTCTCTATAATTTGAACAAAAGATTTTCTCCCTTGGGATTTGAATTAGAGAGAGTCAACTGTATTAATAATGTGAAAAGACAATGTGATGCATCGTAAAACATATGCTCTATCTAACACATATTTTGCACCATCCCTGCCTACACTATTTTATTCGATACTCATGATCTATAGATGGTTAATTTGAGTACTTACAATCATATCTGTGGGTTTATCATTCACATCTTCAACGGAGATGGTCAAAGTCTCTGAAAACGGCATCGCAGGTTTACCTGAATCCTTCACTTCAAAGCTGACGTCAAAATATTTTTCAGTCTCATAGTCAAATGAGGTCTTGGCGTATAAAAGATCACCCTTGATTTGGAATCGTTGTTGGTAGTTCTGTAAGGAGTAAGTGAATGTTTGTCGTTGTTGGCGAAGGTTGTCTGGATCTTGCGTTGATAATCGACCAATTAATGTTTGAGATGGTAGATTCTCCTTGATAACGTTGTTTGATAATCTAAATCATAAAAATATCAAATCTAACTGTAAACTTGACTTTTTGAGACTTCTATCAACCGTTTCCGTAGTTGGGAAGCTACATTGGCTTAAACAATGGCCCGGGGTCAAGGACATTTATAGCAAGTGTTACTTCACTTGTGGTAAAGCCGACTAGTGCAATTTAGCTGTCAAAGATCAGTGACCGAATCACTAATTGCATAAGTTCTAGTGAAACTCATTTACCGACCGAAATTTGATGGAGAGCTGAACCCAGGAACATATACACATAATGTATGACAGTTGACACCTCTAAGAATCAAACCCGGGCCGCCCGCATGATAGCGCAATGAATTGGCTATTGTGCCAACCTGACAGGATCTATTGCATCGAAAATTTTTTTTTTTTCTTCGTCGCCTTCTCTAACTATCTTTGTTGTGTTTATTATTTTTGTTTTATCATTACCCAGCAAGCACGGAACGTTGTTTTGACGCCCAAGCAACGACGCTTCACCGTCAGAACGTTATTTAGACGTTGAAAAAATGTCGCAATAAACGGTGTGTGTCTGCTGGGTATAAATGCAAGACTACCACTTATAATTCATCTGCCAAATTGAAAACATGTCGTTCTTTAGTACAAAAGTCTCTAAAAATAGCTTGAATAAAAGAGACAAATTTTTGTCTCGATGCTTCGTTCTCCAAACTCGTTTAAGAGACTTTACTACGAAAAACTTCAAAGGGCTCAATTTAGCAGTATATGACATACCTGATAGCATAAGGAACTTCATTGATATCTGTGACATTGATATCGAATGTCCAATTACTTTGAAGGTTTCCATCCATGCATGTCAAAGTATATTTAAATGTTTGGACCAACTCAAAATTGATCTTCCGGTTGTTTGAAACCATGACTTTATTTTTCTGATTGTCAAGGTAACCGCCGGCTTCGCTAACGCAACTGTGGCTCCATTTGTTTTTAGCGTTCGAATCCTCATCCTCGATTATGATGTTTGCGATGACTGTGTTGGGGAGAGTGTTTTCGGTTACCGTGTATTTAGTCAATGTTACCTTGGTGATGGGGTCGTTATCGTCGATGACGTTTATGGTGATTTGTTTTGAAACCGATTTTGATGGCGATCCGTCATCACTGGATGAGATGGTTAAAGTGTATTGTTTTCTCGTTTCGTAATCTAACTTGGAGTACATCTTCAGAACTAAAAATTCACCTTGAATTTCGAAAAGGTTGAAATTGTCGGATGTGATCTTATAGGTGAAAATTTGGTCGACGTCTTCATCAGTCGTTTGTAGTTTCCCGCACCTGATGCCCATCATATTCTCAAAAACATCCACTGACTTTTTCCCTAAAAAATAAAAATGACAGAATTTCTAAAAGTTGAAGCAGCTTTTTATATTCAAATTCAAAACTACCTGAACATTTGAAAGCTTAACGCCTTAAACTCATCCAGTTTATCTCTGGCTATCCATTGGCACTTATTGAGCTAGCTATGGTGAAATTATTTTTGCCTCGAAATATTGAATAACAAGCTTCAGTAAAAACAATATCATTTATTCACAGTTTGTTTCGTGTTAACATGGTTTTTACATATTAGCTGTTTTAAGTGAAAATCTTTTTTCAAGCAAGAGACTTTCGATAGCGAAGTTCGATGGGGCATCCGATCCCTGCAACTGTTTAAAGTCAATTTCGGCTGTCAAACATTATGATAAAAGCACTAATATTTCTCAACTCACCGTTGATATTAATATCAGTTGGTTGGTCGTTGGTATCGTTCACATTGACTTTGAATTTGTAAACAACACTATGGCCACGATCAATGACGCGAACGTTTAAATCATATTCGTTCGTCACTTCAAAATTCAATTGCTTTTTCAAACGAATCGATGTGGTACATTTGCTTTTAGCGTTTGATGGTTGGCCGCCGGAAACGCGCGTACAAGGAGCAGTGGTTCGAGTTATTTCGAATTGATCCGAGTTATCGAGTTGAATGGTGACTGATTTCACGGAGTCGCCATCCAGAGCAACGATATCAGCAACAATAGTGTTTACGGCCACATCTTCAGGAACAATGAGTGAGTTATTGGTGACTTGTGTTTGAGATTTCTCGTTCAAGTAAACGTTGACAGGTGGTTCGTTGATATCGATGACATTGATGGTGAATTTTCTTGATGTCTATATGATTAAATGAGTGGATGTTATGAAGAAACAGTAAAATTTCTGTAGAAAGTTTTTTCAATAGAGGCAATTGAATATTGAGAATGATCATTCAAAACCATAACAATTGTGAAAATGGATTTCATTGGAAGAGTGCATTTATATAGGTTTACTGTGTATTTGCGTAGAGGTAATTTCTTCAGAAAATATTTTCAATGGAGGCAAATTGAATATTTAGAATTTTCAATCAAATCTATAAAAACTGTGAAAACAGATTTCATTGGGAGAGTGCATTTTCACTCTTTCTTTAAGTTTTCCAAACATTTTGAGTCCAAAAGAAATAAATACCTTTTTAGGAGGATTGCCATTATCAATCGCTTGCACCGTAATCAAATGAGCAACTTTAGCTTCATAATCTGATGGTTTCGTCTTGTAAACTTTTCCCAATGAATCAATCCTAAAATTGCCTTTGTCGTCATCAAGAAGTGAGCACGATACGGTCTGTCCGGCGTCTTCTTCGGACGCTCTCACTGTTCCTATGTATGTTCCAGATGGTGCGTTCTCCATGACATCTGATGATGATATTGATAAGTTAAAGGGTGGATCGTTTTTATTGCGTACCTGGATAACTATTTCTTTGTCGACATCTAATGGTGGGTTACCAGTGTCCATGGAGTTCACCATCAAGTTGAAGCGCTGTTGTTTTTCGAAATTGATGAAACATTTGTCTGGTCGTTGGCCTTTGATGCAGTTCTGGTTACTTTTGGCAGTCTTAAATAAAATAAAATTATGTTGCTGGTTGAATATCTAATTGGAAAAGTTTGTTTGACATTATCGAGAATCGGTCTGTTATTTAGTCTGTCCAGATAATTTCTATGATGAAGTTGTTAATAAGTAAGCTGTCAAAGAAAATAAATACAATCTCACTTCCTATATTTCACTATCTTACCGGACAAAAGTGATGAAATTTTTTGGAGGTGACGAAAATTTTGTCCGACGATTAATTTATAGTCCGACGAAAAGAAAATCCAAAAAAAATAATTTTAGGCTAAAATTTGCGAAAAGTGACGAAAATTATGTCAGACGAAATATTAGTCAAACTTTTGTTCGATAAGGTATGTTCGTGCTTAACCGCTTTCTGAGTAGTGAGTGTTCCCAGCAGAGAGACAAGGTTATTTCAGCATCATTTCGACGTCAAAACAACGTTTTTTAGCTTGCTGGGTTAAGTCTTCTTATGGTTCCCATAGTGATTTTGGGCTTAAATATAAATAAATGATCAAAAATTCATCGCTTACCAAGATTTGATTTCCTTTAATTTTGAAGAGTTGATGGTAGCCGCTGCCACTATCGAGAATAGTGTATTTGTATGTTTGTTGTTTATCTTGATCAACTGTCGATAATGTCCCCACCACAGTGTCTATGTCACTGTTCTCATCAATGAATTTGTGCGAAAGCTGAAAGAGATGAGATATATGCATGAAGTTATCCTATATCTTAGCCCCCATCTGTTGAGGATGTCGATTTCTTAACACCAACCCCCTGGATATCCCTGCTGAAAATTTCGAACCCTCCTCCTGGATATCTTATGGTATTTAAAATTTCAAACCCCTTGAATATACTATATCCTCAACAATAGGGGGACGGATTTACTTGGAAAAGCTCATTATAACTAAACCTTCATTATTCTATCCCAATGCTGTGCTACTACACGTTTCTTTTTATAAGAACAAAGTATATAAGAACTTAAGTCTTCGAGGTCAAAAAATTAAGAATATGTTAAGAACATTTGGAGGCCTTGGAGAATCAAGAGTATAGAAATAAGGACATTTTTTTCATTTTCGATTATGTACACATCAATTAAAAGACTTAATTAAGAACATTTTAAGAACATTTTAAGACCTGAAACTAAAAAAGCTAAGAACTTTAGAAGACTTCTTCGAGTTTTAAGTTTTTATAAAAAAACGTGTATTTTTCAGGTCAGTCTGTCACCCTACTATTACGCATCACATTTGACGATAAAGCTCCTTCAGAACAACGAAAGAAAACAACGATGATATAATGCTTACAAGAATATCGGATGGTTTTTCGTTGACGTCAGTGATTGAAATAAGGAAAGATTTTGTCATGTTCAAGTGAGGTATTCCATTATCGATCGTCTGTATTTGCACTTGAAATCTAAAATCACAGAGTTTTCTTTTCAGTTTCAACGCAAAGATGCGAAAAGGGTAATGAAAGATTTGAAAATCAACACGAGTGTTTGGGAGCTAGCTCTAGTCTGGTAGACGTATCTACCGTGACCCATATATGACTATAGTTAAAAATCAGTAGTGTATTCTAACGAATGATAAGCCTGAGATACACTCTGGTCACAAATTAGAAACTGATTTGACCTACTTGTTCTGATTGGCTTCGTAATCAAACATCCTCAACGTTTTCAACTGGTTATTAGCAATGGAGAAACAATTGCAGCCACCATCGCTTATCAGTTTGTAAGTGAACTTGTCTTTATTAACATCAACTGTACTTAATTGACCGACCACAAATCCTGCTGCTGTGTTCTCAGGAACTGAACCACTTCCACTTAACACAATCTGAAAAAAAATGTCAGTGTTTGTTTGATGATTCAAATTTTTCAATGTTTGAGCGACGGTGCGTGGCCAAGTGGTTAGAGTGTTCGCATTTCGTTCGCAAGGTTGTAGGTTCAACCCCAAGCCGGATCAGATCAAAGACTTGAAAATTGGTACTCGCTGCTGTCCTGCTTGGTACTCAGCATTAAGGGATTAGAGCGAGAGTAAGTGGAGAAATCCAGGGAAAGGAGTGGCGCCCTCCCCTACCTTTGGGTACACAGCTATCGAAGAGGGAGCCCTCGACTGTGGTTGCAAGCTTACTTCAATATTTTGATTCCAACTGCTACAACGCAGTATTTTCTGAGACGTCACTTCAGAGCTGGTGAATATGGGTTACAGGGGTTGGTATGTCTGGACATTTTTGTCGGTAGAACTCGTTTCTCTATTTTTCAACGCTAAAACAGGTTTAAAAAAACGTCTTGTGTCTGTTGGAATTTCGATCTTTGCTTTGCCTCGTTTGGGAAATACTCACATCAGTTGGAGGCTGGTTATCTCGTTTACAATAACTTTGTGATGTTTTCCATCTACCATTTGATTCACAATATATCTTCTTCTCTCCTTGAAGTGTGTATCCTGTCGGACAACTCAATGGACAGTTTGCCGGAAATTTCGTTCCCAACCATCCACAGTTGATTGTTGGATAAATGCATGAACCTGTGTCTTTTGCTCCTGGAAAATGAAACAGATTTTTCTCATATTTAATAATTTTTTATACCCATCAAATGGGGGTAGATTATCTCCTAAATTTTGATACCAGCATGCACACAACGTTATTTCAACATAATTTCAACGGCCATATATCGTTCTGATGTTGAAACAACGTTGTCTGGGCGTCAAAACAACGTTGTCTGGGCGTCAAAACAACGTTCCGCGCCTGCTTGTGTATCAAATCTGTTTGACCTTCTTTTGTATACACTTCATTCCATCACACTTTCATTCCTCAAGGAATGTGGACGGATGATGGCGGTTGGTCTATAGTTTAGAATTTACGATTCAATCTCAGGATCATATCATAATCATCAAAGATTTACCTGGTGGACAGTATTGTAACATGGGTTTCCCACAATCCTTTGCTACGCAATTCGTTGCGCCATTTTTATTGTAACCTGCACGACATGAACATATTCCATTGGTGCATATTTGTTGACAGCCTCCGTTCGTTTGTCCACAAGCTAAAGATTCCTATGGAGAAATAGATTAACCCTGTGTTAAGGCTCTTTCTCGCCTTCAAAGAGAAAAAACGTTCCTACTTTTTGAACAAACGAATGTACTCAAAAGGTTAACTGAATGACTTACCCTTAGTGCTGGACATGCATTTCCACCACACACAACATTACTTGTGATGCTTCGTTGACGATATTTAAGGCCCTGTCCACATTTCTCACTACATTGACCGAATGCTGACCATTGGCTGACCTGAAACCATAGAAAGATACAAATACAAACAGTCAAGAAATGGAGTCTTTTTCCCACATGACGTTTTTTCAAGGTTGTTTCAACGGCCAAATAACGTTTCTGACGTTAGAACGACGTCGTTTCGACGTTAAAATGACGCTCAGTGACTGATGCTGGGTTTTTGATGTTGCTCGTTGACGTTAATTCTTTCCCGAGAAAGAAAGAGGATATTAGCCACATCAAACATGCAAATAGGAGAAACTCTCTTAAAGTTCCACTCTTTAGTATGTTCCCAACATGGTTGATCTTGTGAATTTGTGTGATTATGGTAGCCCGTAAGAGCTAATAACGGAAATAGAAGCATTGCTTCCAGGTCGGATACAGAGGTAGGCTATAACCAATGGAGGAGAGTCCTCTAATTATGATCACCTTATTGGAAACTAATTACTCTCCCTCATGTATCCGACCCTGTGCTTCAACCAACCAATCAACAAATACTTACAACGCAATTTCTTCGATTTCTGTAACTCTGACAACTCTTCTGTTCAGTCAAAGCGCCACATTTGTTACCGCGACATTTATTCTGTCTTGTCACTTTTCTTGTTCGTGTCGTTGTACCTGGAAAAAAATTAAACTCCAGTTTAGAACCTAAACACTAATAAAAATACTTTTTCAAGGTAAAAGTACTTTCGATGATATGTTAGGAGGTAGTGGTGTAATATAGTAATATCAAATAAGAAAGCCGTACGGAACATTTTAGAATAATTCAAACTCTTCTGTGTTTTTTTTTCGACTTTTACTTTTTTTGTTTCTTGTATATTTTGTAATTTGTAGTGAAATTAGTGGTATAGACTAGACTAAGACAAAAGCAGGTGTAACCCTTATATGCTAAAAACGCTAAAAATGATTCTCTTTCAGTGGGTTTCTCTTTGGATTTTCGATAATTTTCATCATATAAATGTTATCCTGGATATTACGATATTACTAACAGTAACATTAAAGTTGCGCTAAAAATTTCTTTATTCTCCTCCTTATTGTCTTTTCAACTTTCGGACAGATTTCTTAACATTCCGCAGACGAATATATTAATAGAGTTGTTTAATCAGGGTTAAGTTTGAGAGTAGTATAGTTGAGGTACCTTTTCCACAGCCGTTGGTGCATTGTGACCATGTAGACCATGTCGATAGCAGACAATCAACATCAATATATTGAGTACAAGTCTTGGTAAACTTTTTCTGTGACTCTTGACATGCTACACCGTTACACGATGCTTGTGATTTGATGCTTCTTGTTCTTTGTTGCATTCCTTGAAGAAAAGTTGAAGAGAGTTTAAAGAAATCTTATATACTGTAATGGTACTATGATGCGCCTCTCAGTAGAATTATAAAGTAAGTAGAAAGACAAGGTATTGAAAAGAATTTTATTGACTACAAGACTATATACAAAAGTAAACAGACTATACACGCTGGTAAATTTTGCCGCCTTTAACTACCCCAGTCTAATCTCTCGGTGATGAAAGCTTTCACAAAGTTGATAGGAACTAAATAGTGAAGAGCAGTACTCTCAGAAACATTACCATTGTTTTCTATGTTCAATGCACCTAACTAACATAAAACGTTCTTTCTAAGAAATCGTGTTTTTTTCAAACATCATAACAGGAAGAAATCTCGTCCCAGTCTAGTCTAAAGAGACTGGGAATAAACTTGTTCCCGGTATGAGACTTCAACCCAGAAAAAAATGTGACACTATAACCATAGTCAGTTTAAAAACCCCGGTCTGGTTCTGGAAGTCTTTTGTATTTGTATTTTGAACTTTCGTACGTAGATTGGTTTTGCTCACTTCTTGATCATGTGATCAAAAAATAGACCAATCCCAAGAGAAGATATTAGTAACTTGATCCAATTTGTGAAACCCCAAGAAATGCCAAGAAATAGCTCACATTAAAGAATAAAATGCCGCTATTACCTTGACCACATTGATTTGAGCAAGCATTCCATGATCCCCAAGAATTATATACACAATTGACCGGACAACAGCTATGCATACAACTTCCGGTCTCTGATGTTTTGGCGCAAGCTGCACTGCAAACTGGTGATGTGGTAACACTTCTAGTTCGTGTGCGTGTTCCTTGGCCACACTTCCCATTATTTGCTCGACACGAACTCCAACTTGCCCATGAGGAAAGCTATTTGTAGAAAATTGCAAAGAGAGTTGTTAAATACGAAAAATAATTGTTGCATACGAAGAATAGTTGTAGAATTGCGAAGAATAGTTGTTGAATATAAAGATTAATTGTCGATTTGCGAAGAAAAATTGTTTAATTGCCAAAAATATTGTCCAATGTGAAGAATGGTTGTTGAATTGCAAAGAATAGTTGTTGAATACAAAGAATAGTCGTTGAATACGAAGAATAGTTATTAAATTGCGAAGAATAGTTGTGTAATGCAAAGCACCAGTGGTTGAGAACGTAGAATAATTGTTAAATTGCGAAGAGTTGTTGTGGAATGCAAAGAATAGTTATTGAATACGAAGAATAATTGTTGAATTACAAAGAATAGTTGTTGAATACGAAGAATAGTTGTTGAATGTGAAGAATAGTTGTTGAATACAAAGAATAGTTTTTGAATGGGTTTTTAATACAAAGAACCGTTGTGGAATGCAAAGAAAAGTTTTTGAATTTCAACATGGAAAGGGAAAGAGACAGCTACTGAAATAATAATATAGGTTTTGAACTATTAAGAAGTGTTAAACACCCTCTGTCTTACTTAAAATATATTAATTACAAGAGGAATTTCAGTGCATCGTACGATGTCTGTTTGTTTATGGTGTGGTATATTCCAGATAGGACTTGTTTGAACGTGAAAATGATACCTAGCAGACAAGTAAGACGCCTAGGGTCAAGTGGAAACAATCGAAATATTGAGTTGCATTATACTACGTGTATCTATGGCAGAGGTTTATTTGGATTTTTGTTCCAGTCAATTTGTTGACATAAGCTCAGTTGCAAGATCGAATTTTTTCTTCTCATTTTTTAACCTGATACCTGAAATCTACATTTTTTTTATTCTCTGCAGTCTTGCAAAGAATCAGGTTTCATAATTTTTGAGTCTTTATGCGTGTGATGAGATTTGATTTCAATAATCTTTTGAGGTGGGTGGCCTAGGGTACACTCTTCTTGAGGTATGCGAAATAATTGTTGACCTCGTTTCAAGCAAAGCCCTATTGTCGTGATGCTCAAACCCAAGAGTCTATTAAGAGGCATTATGAGCCTTAGCGCTTTTATTTCGCGGCGTTTTCAATTGTCCTTTAGGAGTACAAATTGATGTGTAAATATATCATTATAATTAAATGTGTTTGGAAACGAGGCCAAAAATTTTTATTGTGCCTATATCGAGAACGAATTTAAAGCGAATTTTGAAACTTTGAATATTGTTATCCAAGGCTTTAAGCTTAAATGTTTTTAATATTTTCTTCATATTTCAAATATACCGTAATGAAGTAGTTTTAGAGGCGGGATCATCAGCATGAAATTTATGCATGAATTTAAATATTTTTTCGAATCTTATTTTTCCTTTCAAATGTGTATAATAAGGTCATGACCGTTCGATTGCGAAATACCTCAATGGCCGCAATTGAAGTTTCCAAGCACTTTTTAAAAAAAGTAAAAAGTCAAAAAGTCGATCATCAAGAAGTAATTTGATTCGTCCCCAAACCTTTTGAATCAGTTTATAAGAAATAAGCAAACAGTAGGACCATAAAGATGAACAATATATTTTTAATCAATTTGATATTTTTCTAAAAAGTTTTTGGTCATTTTTCGGGAAAAAAAGTAGCGCCGTTTTGCTCAATATTGTGTCGCAAGTCAAATAATTCACCAGAACCCCGCCCGCTATCTTTAATACACTATACACTATACTAAGTTTTCAGTTTTTCTTATAATAAGACCATTATTCTTTCTTACAATGCATTAATGAAGCAACAACAACTAAATCGTAAGATATTTTTTTTGTCAATGATGGCAATTTTTCAGTTTTTCGCGTCGAAGTAACACAAACAAACAAAGAAATGGTGGTGTTATATATCTTTTGCAATATCTGTTTCACCCTTGTCTCTCCCTCCCGTGAAGTCAGTCTTTGAATGTTTCATTTTATCAGCCAGGTTATGTAACATCCTACTTTCTACTTTTGTGTGTTTGCAACCAGACAACCCACCGTCAATACCTGCAATCTCTCAAAGCTTATAAGAATGATTTGAGAATAACAATTTGGCGTTGTTATTTTAAAGCCAAGACCTACTTAGATACAGAAAACTTTTAAATTCGGCTAAACTTCATCTCGATCCTTATCGTATTTTTAGCAAAAGTTAAGAATTAAAAAAAAACGGTCTTGGACCAAAACGTTATTGTCTGTATCACATATCGGTCACATATGGGACGACGAAATCAAATCTCTATTGCCTGACCACCTGGTGACCACCACAATTTTTACATTGATGTTGTATTGAGAGGCTTGCGTGTGTTCTTTACTACATATTTGACCTTGCAATGAAAGAAAAACAAAAACATATCGTTCCATCATATCAACATTGACATTATAATACCTTGCAGTTGATTTGTTGAACAGTACATTTTTGTGTGGCGCTTGTGGGCCCACATTTCCCCCCACACGTCGCACGCTTAACAATGGATCGTGTTTGTCTCTGTGTGCCTCCATTTACGGAACAAACGCCTAAAACAACACAAAAATAAATGATGAATGAGCTTTCTCTAAATATTTACAATTGGATTCCATTCGTCTCAATTGAAGTTTGTTTTGCGGTTCCTTTTTATTTAGTTTGCATTTCCCATTACTTTTTTTATGAATATCGAGCGTGAAAATGCTATTTTCGCGTTTCCATTTGAAAACTTGAGATCTGGTGGTGTTACGCAATGTAGCAAGCAGTTCGTTGAAACACTTGGGTGAAGTCTCTTGGTTCGTAATTAAAGTGTTAACCGCATCCCAAGAAGAAACAAAGAAAACGTTGAAAGGTTTTCGACTACAGTAACACTCGGTGTTAAAAACTTTTAATGTCACACAGGAACATACTCCCTTATGAAATTTAGATTTTCACGAATTAAGATCACCAAAGCTCTCTCATCTGTCTAATGGACTCCTACTTTAGAGCCATTGTAAAGAATCTACACCTATCCTTCTTATTTTGAAACAAACTACCATGAGATATCATACACGTTGTTTTTTATAAGAACAAAGTATATAAGAACATAAGGCTTGAATAGCCAAAATTTCTTAAAAATGGCCTGTTTTTACTGTTTTTTTTAGCAAAAATTGAGAACATTATTTACTTAAATTCAGAGTTAAGAACACTGAAGGCTTCCTCCACTCGCGATGTTCTTATAAAGAAAAGCGTGTACCTTTAGCAGCAGTGCATTTACTCCAACTTGTCCACGAGTTGAAGGTACAATCTCTTGCACAACAACCTCCAACACACGGTTTTGTTGACGTCAAAGTTGGACACGCTTGTCCGTTACACGAAGGTGGCGTTGTCGTTATTCTTGCTCGTGTCTGAGTACCCTGCTTTTCACATTGTGCACTGCAACTTCCCCATGAACCCCACAAACTGACTTGACAATTCACTGGACAGCATCTATAGTGAGAAAAGAACTTGCATTAGGTGATGTGGAGCCTGTCTTACCAAGCAGGGCACGGAGCGTTGTTTTTACGTCTTTACCTCTTTACGTTTTTACGTCTTTACCTCTTTACGTTTTTATTTACGGCTGAACGTTGTTTGGACGTTGAAACGATGTTGAAATTAACGTTGTGTTTCTGCTGGGTTAAAACAGCCCGATTAAAAGCCCGATTTTTTATGAAGTCATATTAATTGAGGATTGAAAGATTAAAAGAGTCGTATTCTAGCCCCTGGCGAGCCTCTGACTCAATACTCGAAGCCCCTGGCATAGAAGTAAATTTGCTGGTGTTTTATCAATGCTGCGATGTGCTAAAGATGGTTATTCATTGGTTTTTATTCCCTTTGTCTGCACATTTTTTTACTTTAGTTGTTGGTCGCGTTACCTTGGAAAGTGTACGTGTTCTTTGCTAATGTTGTCAGATGATTTAATTCTCAGATCCGCATTCGCCTTAAACCCTTAAATTCGATGATGTAACTATTGCGAAAGAAGACATATTTTGTGATGATAATTTTTTTCTCGTACGATTTGGTACTCAAATTCGGGGGTTGCCCTTTTAAGAAATCGACATTTCTTAATTTTCACTGGTGATTAACATAGGAGTAAGGTTACCTCAACAATAACTCAACATGTTATGTATTTTTTCTTGAATTTTTCTTTCTATTTCAACCGCAAACTCGTGTGAGTCTTAATGCTCTGTATATTTTCCCAAGCCCTTGAAGTATAAGTGAGCCCCTTTTTAGACCCTTTTGACTCTTACATTTTATTTGTATTGGAAGAAATCCAAAAACCTGTTTCAGTTTTACTTTGGTTATTTCGTAGAACCAAAAGACTTTCCAAATGAATCTGATTGTGGCTGCACACTTTACTCTGGCGATTCAAACAATGTTGTACAACTAGAAATTAGTGATACTGAAGAGTGCTCCTGCGCTTTTTGACATTAATATTTATCAGATTGTCAGAGCAAAAGAACTAACTAGCACCCGTTGTTCACATAGACATTTGATCTAATTCAGGTAAGGCTGAATCGTCATCGCCCATCGTGATGAATTTTAGAGCACTTGCTGTGTGTCATGAAGATACTCCATCGTGCCGGGACAATTATTATTCTATTGTTCCGTATTTCTCACAATTCTACCGTTTACTTACATTCCAGTATCGCATATTTGTTTCCGAGTTAACGGTCCATCACAATTTCCTCCGCACTGTTCTGGCTTACTAACATTTCGGCTTGAAACTAGTGTACCATTTACACCACACCCTTGACATGAGCTCCATGCTCCCCAAGGACCATACAAACAATCTTCAGGGCAGCAGATCCTGTTACAATCTTGAGATTCTTCTAGGTGTGGGCATTCTCTCATAAAGGAACCACATCTATTTGTTGTCACGCGTCGCGTCCGCTGCTGTGTCCCGCTATTGCCACATGAGGCTGAGCAACTGGACCATTGATTCCAACCACTTACTTTACAATGTCTAGGCACCAAGCACCATGGCTTGATTTCGTCAATTAAAACATAAATAGTCAAAATTCTCATTAAAAATGTCGTCATTTTTCGTTATCGATTAAAAAAGCTATGTAAAATATTTTTCCCTCCTGTCCATTCACCTTCCAACTTCTCTACCTAATGAACGTCATTCATAAACTCTACAACTCAAGTACTATCGTATTTATTCTTTGTTACACGCACAAAGTCTTTTCGACGAAAACGAAAGATCCCGCGATTAATTTTGTCTAATGTGCATGCGCGAATCGACATTTATTATCTTTTGTGTATGACGTAATACGAAGTTACGCCTGTTTTAAAGGAAGTCAGCGGTTTAGTTCAAGAACCAAAAGGAAAAAATTCAATTTAAAATTCAATTTTGATTAGTTGTTCAATATATCCCTGACTGAGAAAATCAAAAATTTTGGTGAATTTAAGAATTAGAGGTACTTTTTTTGTTTTTGATAAAGATTATTAAGACAGGATAAAACATGTTCTAGATATTTCTTAGTATGTAATATGCTACCCTTTTTGTGTTACCCTTTTCTGTTATATAAACATCTCTTGAGTGATGTTGTGTCTTTGGCTTTTATCATTTGAAATATCGCTACAGGTAGGGTAGGTACCGCAAAGAAATTATAACCATAAAGCAAGTACCAAATCTTCTTACTTCAATTTAAGAGTCTTATTTTCAAAATTCCTATTTCAAAGTAAAGTTTCGTCTTTTTAACGTTTTAAATATTGATAGAATTATGCTCTAAGGAAACGTTTCCAAAAGGCAATG
>JAUJPO010052172.1:0-14997 GCA_032270745.1 Tiaropsis multicirrata
GTATGTTTTTACAATTTATGATACTATAATACCCTCAAAATTTCTTTCAAAACGAACGGGGGCATCAAAAGATATAATACAAAATATCACCTTCCCTAAGCAAACTCAGGCAAAAACGTGTTTGTTTACCTCACTTTATTTTTCACACAACGGTGGAGCACATGTGTTTCCCGGCAAAATCTGAATTACGGGAAAGGTGTATTACATGCCGCCTGTGCAATCGTGTATGCATAAAAGAATTCTTTTTACACTTCCTTATATTGCAATTTAATGATGGTATTATTATAAAAATACATGTATGTGAATGATATTGTACTTGTGTTCTCACTCATATTGGTAAAATGTAAATGTCAAGAGTTTTTTTTGTATAAAAAATGTACGTATTTTCCTTCACTGCCATAAAGGTTACTCATTAAAAAGTTTAGTATCTCATTAATGACATGGTTGGGGATAATTTTTTTATGACTGGATAGCTTATTAGGTATACAATACAACTTTTAAAATTAGGTTTAAGAAGTTCCGTAATTCTTGCATGATCAAGACATGCAAAACAACAGCAATAAAAGTAAGATTCCCCCTACCTTCCTACCTACCTGCCCTCCCCTACCTTCGGCTAGATAGCTATAAAAAAGGGAGCATTCAGGTCGCCCTCAACTGCAGTCAAAAAACTTACTACCTACTTAGATATTTTTCTTTTAGGATAGTGAAGGACATTCACAAGGGAATGATGTCGGAGGTGGCTCAATCAAAACACCTATCATCTTGGCCAAAAAATCACAAAGTCAAGCGGTAAACAATCTCTTACACAGTTTTTTTGTTGTTTTTAACTCAGGTCTTTATGCTCAAAACTAAAAACTTTTATTTCAGAGCCTCTCTTTGGTTGATATAAATTAAAAATAAGAATAACACAATATGGAATGATGCTGCCTGGTTTTGGTACCCCTTTTTTCCAATATTGCTCTCAATGTTTACATTGATAGAAAACTATGACTCGTTTTATTATGAACTTTGGCTATTACAATTTGTATCTTGTGGAATGGATATAAAATAACACCATTGCTGTAACCTAGTTTGTTTTTAAAACCCTAAGAGATTCTAGAATGGTAGAGATATGAGTGTTTCATGTTTTTTTAATGATGTTTGCTAGGACTGCACTGGAATTTGTTATATTTATTACTTCTATTACTTCTATTTTTTAGCTAATGTCGGAATCGCACAAAAAAGACTCTCCAACCATCTTAGGTATTCAAAGGAGGTATGCAAATCGATTTTTTTCCATTTTCGTGAACATAAAAATAACACCAGTGGAGAATTTGCAAATAGATGATAGTATAAGATTAATTAAAAACAAAACTCCAAGTTTCATACAAGTTTCATGTACAATCATCAAATGTAAAGCCTAATTTTCTTTTTTTGGTATGTTGGTAAACAACAACTGATATAAGTGGCTGGCCATGGAATAATGTCAAAACTTTTAGACAGTTAAGCCATTGTTAGGACGAATGCTTTGTTCTATGTCGTTTATGTACAGAAGGAAAAGAAGAGGTCCTAGAACCAACTCCTGTGGAACTTCGTATTTACCTTCATCCATCATTTCAGAGGTAGTACTTTCAAGGAGCGTACATTGGACTCTATCGGACAAATAAGATTGGAACCACATGAAAGAAGTTTCTCTGATTCCATAAGAAAACAGCTTCTTGAGGAGGGTTTTATGATCCACTGTATCGAAAGCTTTTTTAGGTCAACAAGCACAGCACCTACATTTTTCCTTTTCCTAGCTCCTTAAGAATAAAGTCCGATACACATATGACTGTAGTATCAGTTTACTCTAGAACCCTAGAAGTTTCTCTGATTCCAAGCCTGATTGTATAAAATATATAAATAATCTGTTACTGTTAGAACCATCTTTATTTGATTCCATTCTTTAACAGAACAAATGAATCAAGCAACAATACGCCACCCAATACAACAACAACACCAACAACTTCAGCAAAACAAACCTATGAAGGATATACTTCTTACCAAAGACAAAACAAATACGAGAACAAAACAGACATCAATTCTCCATCTGTAGCAACCACCCATAAAACATCACACGGTGAGGACGTTAAACCATAATCACTATAAAAAACCTCATTCTGGCCATTTGACTTTTGTTTTAAACAAAGAAAGAATTGACAAAAATCTATGTCAATATATTCCCAGACCAATACAAAAATTCTAAGAAAAAAATTTGGATATCGAGTCAAGGGTTTTATAAAGTTTGATACATAGCTCAAACAACAATAATTATGTCATGTTTTGAGTTAATTCTTTACATAAAAAATACACTGTTTTTCTATTCTTGTAGCAGAACATTATGCTTTGACCGGCTTGGCTGCTTTACGGTTGTCGCCTGAAGTGTTACCAAAAGAATCAATCAATGTTATCGATGGATCTTTTCAATGGAGTGATAAAGCATTTGAGGTTTGACAATAACTTCGTTGTTCATTTTATATGTATTGCTACTAAAACTTTTAATTATCCATTTAGCTTATCGACGTCATGGCACTTCTCTAATATTATGTATATATTTCTCGGTCACTTTCCAACTTTTCTTTTTTTTAATTTGGAAACTGAAGAGATAAGCTTGTCGTGCTTGTTGCACATGGCTTCAACTTATTCTATTCTATTGAGATTTCTGTCAGCTTCGACTTATTCTATTTTAAGAAATGAGTGAGTTGTTCTTTTCACTTTTTCAGAGTCTGTTGGATCAGACAGACTATGTTGTGGTTGGATGTGTTGGTATGCAAGCATCTGGAAAGTCAACCCTGATGTCCCTCATTGCTGGTCAAAAAGTCCAGTCTATTGAAAAAACGTATTTATTTTTATGCTTTAAACAAGAAAGCTGAAAAGCTTTGAGCAATATAGTGGCTTGGGGGCTTTTTCTTAGAAACATTTTGACGTTACACATATTTCCTCCTGGTACAGTTCTAATAGAATTATATCTTCTTGTAAATAAATTAACTTTCAAAACCTGTCAAAGTTTACCAAAATATCTCATAACAAGCGAGAGAAACTATGTACACTATATGTACACTACATATTTACGCAATCGAGATAAGTTTTAATAAATGTTAATAAAGAGATAATTAATTGAAACAGTCAGGCACCATAACAGGACTGTCAAAGAGATACATTTGTGCATCTACTATTGTGATAAACTTTAATCGAAGCATGCTTTAATCAATATTCAG
The DNA here is from genome assembly GCA_032270745.1 of Tiaropsis multicirrata. Taxonomy (NCBI): domain Eukaryota; kingdom Metazoa; phylum Cnidaria; class Hydrozoa; order Leptothecata; family Tiaropsidae; genus Tiaropsis; species Tiaropsis multicirrata. The sequence goes on from JAUJPO010052172.1 coordinate 3,237, forward strand.
GACATGAGAAGTTTAGTAAAATGTTTTCTTTTGTTTTTCAGGAGATTGATATTTTGTCCACAGAAGAGATCTGATTGGGTATGTTCATTGTTTTAGCCTCTTCATGTTCACTTAATAAAACATCTAGCTAACCTGGATTTCTATGCTAAATTTCCCATTCCGCATTAAAAATGGAAAAATTCAATATTTTACCTCAAATAATCAGCGCTAAAGTCATAAGGCAATTGTCTGAATAGGACTTATGTTTTTGTGCACTTTGGTCCACCTTTTTTCGTATCGTTTTATTTTGGTGGGAATAACTAAGGTGCGAACAGAGAGAGTTGGGTCGGGAATCGATTTTTTAGACCACAAAATATTTTGTTTGTTATATTCCTCTCAATCGTGATTCTTGTAATAGGTAATTCAATTTGTGTTTACAGGAGAAATGTATCCATCGAACCGTAGGTGTGGATATTTACATCACACGTGAAAGAATGATCTTGCTCGATACACAAGTAACTAATACTCTCAATAATATGTAGTGTTTTTTGTTTGAAACTTCTAATCTATAACTTTGATTGGTATGCCAATGATCACCCTTTTTGTAGTGTCTTTGGCTTGAAACTTTAATTGGTAAAAGTGTGAAGCCTTTGATCAGAACATCACAAATTGTTTAAAACATAATTACGATGGAGTGAAGGTAAAATACCTATCTTGCTTGATACACAGGTACACGAATGTTCAATGTAACTCAGACTCTGAGTTATATGTAGTGTTTTTTGGTTTGAAACGCCCGCCGTTACTTTTTCTGAATATTCGGTCTTTGTCCATCATTGTATGCGTTGTTAAAAAGATTTGTTTATCAAGCTCTGTACACTTTAAATTAACTTAAGTTCCTCTTCATTCAAAGTTTAAAATGCAAAATAATATTTGGATCATTGTATTACTAACTTGTTTAATGTCGCTCATCATCATTATTTTAATTCTTCTTAGCCTTTGATGAGTCCTTCCATGCTGGAACAATATTTGAAATACGATCGAAAAGTACCCTCGGAATATTCTACAGCAGAAATTTGTTTGGAAGTACAAGCATTACAGTTGATCAGCTTCTTGTACACTGTTTGTCATTCCATATTGGTAGTTCAAGATCATATGATGGACCTTAACTTGATCAAGTAACATTCCTTGCTCCCATTTGTCTACGTGAGATAAAGAGTGTGGTAAAATGCACCGGATCCATTCCTAAAACCCAACTGGAAATGGGTGGCCACCATTTTTGTGCATTTTGGGATAGATGTCATCAAAGATGACTGGCTGAAGGGAAGATCTTGAGATGGTTTTTTCAGATCATCTATAATATCCATTTGTGTTCATAATATGGTTTTCCAAATATGTAAATGACTTTAATTTTCTTAATTCTTAAATTTTAGTTTATTGAAATCGAGCGAAATGTTGAAACCTTCGACAATCTCACACAACAGTGGGCAAGACGGAACAGCGTGAGTATATTCTTTTCTACTGTATCCTTTCTATTCACCATCGGAAACTTGACGGATAATATAAACATCAACATCAACAACTCTCTAACTGGGTGGGGAACTTTATATACCTTGTGTCCTAGAAAAAAGTTTCGGTGTTTATTGGCCTCCTAGAGTAGAGCCAAAAGAATTTTCCCCCCGCAATTTATCCAGGCCAAAACGTAGGATTTTTGACTAAATATAGCTTTTCAAATTCAGTTTAGTATTTTTAAGCTTTTAAGAAAAAAATCATTGTTCAAAAAGTGTAAAAATACGTCAAAAAAGGGGTATCAAATTTACCCAATTAAGTTCAACTCTTTTTAAGAGTTTTACGACTTCATCAATGGTTATAATTGTTAAAAAAACGATTTTTGTATAATAGAAAACAATAATAGGAGAAGCAGAAAAAACGACAACTTTTGGCAATTTTTCAAAAAAAGATTCTGTAAAAACATTGAAAAATGTCTATTTTTTTTAACGTATTTTTGCATTTCTTTTTTACTTAAAAAGCTTGGTAAATACTGAACCGAATTAAACTTTCCTCTCTCTATAACGAAATAAAAATATTAATCATAAAACTTTTTTTACGTCTCCAGGAGGCCGGCAAACTCGGTAGAATCTCGTGGGACTTCTATTTCAGAATTCATTATGTTATTGCAATGTCCAACCTTTCTTTGCAATCCATTTTTCAGCAACAATTCTGATGATTTGAACAACGAATTTTATCCTCATCTTGGTGAGTTTTTTAATTCTTCCTTCCTCCCTATCCTTCCTTTTTTCATTCGTTTGTCTCATTTAACTTTTAACGTTTGTCTCATTTAACTTAAAATTCGTTTGTCTCATTTAACTTTGTCTCATTTAACTGTTAGGCTGAAAAGTAAGTAAATTTGCGACCGCAGTCAAGGGAGACCCGAACGTCCCCTTTTCAACTAGCTATCTACCCGAAGGTAAATCAAGGGAAAGGAGAGGCGCCCTCCCCTGGATTTCTCTACTCGAGTCTTTCGTCTGACCCGGGTGGGGGTTGAACCCACAACCTTGCGAAGGGGAGGCGAACACTCTAACCACTAGGCAACCGTCACTTTGTAAAAACGAGATCTCATATGTTAAAATCTTTGCTCTAGATTTGTATTAAAAACACGCAGTCAACTCTGTTAGCTTTTCCAGAAAGGAGTCCGTTGTGTTGTTAAGGTTTTCGATTTTTCTTAACACCAGCCCCCTGGATATCCTTGCTCTTCAATTACTTTTTATCTTTTTTTCGTTTCATTATTAGTCTTTGTATATACTTCGTGCGATACAAGATCTTTCGAATATGACGTCATCAAATCAACATGCCAAGTCACGTGGAAATTATTTGAAAATTCGCGCCTCCATGTTCGTGGTGAGTCACCTTCGAACATGTTTTGAACAATTAATATTTACAGGGAAGAGACAAACTTGTTTCAAGTCAGCATTAAATCTATTTTCGCAAAATTGGAGGTTTAATCTAACCCCAGGCAAGGCAAAGGAATGCCAGCCACCCACACTTAATTTACGACAAAATGACAGTGGATTTAAAATACCCCGTTGGAAACATTGTCATCTCAATGGGTTTGAAAAGGTTCGAATTTCCATACAATCGAGATTTCGTTCGTTGTCCACCAGGACACAGAGATAGAGGGGTTGTTATATAATATTTCATATTTGATATGAACGAATCAATAAAATCATTAAATGTTACATATTTGAGGATGATCAAAGCTCAATAGTTTGAAAAAAAAAGATTGTAAGTAACCCTTTAAAACTTCAGTGAATTTATTTTTATAGTTTGATATGGGATTTGTCTTATTCTACTTATGATTCCATTTATTTGTCTCTTTCTCAGGTGGACCATCCATGCTCCGTGCACCACTATTGAGTTTACACGATGCCCCTTCATTGATGGAAGGTTATGATGACGTCAATCTTTACTTCATACCACCGCTTCTTCCGCCATCTTCAAAAGAAGAAGATGAACATGAAAACCGATTGAAGTACGAAGGCCACCCTTCGCCACAAACAATCGTTTCGTTACTTCGACAACAACTAGCTGCTCTTCCAAGACCTCCATTCACACATCATATCCTATCAGAGAAAAATTGGTGAGTAACCATGAGCCATCTGTATTTTAGTTTTCTATATTGATGAACCATTTTCTTTAATGTTAAAGCTGCAATCGCATGAAAGAATACAGAAGTTTCTCAAAAGAATTGACCGAGATTGTTGCTTTTGCTCATGTTCATTATATGGAAGTCAAGACTTTAAAAAATTCTGAGTAGCTTTTGTATCTGCCTCTAGTTTCCTGCAGGTCTTTGATAATATAAACTCAAAGGGAGGACGTGAATGAGTTTGAATTGTCTTTTTTTTAATCACTGATTTTACACGTTATCCATAGCCATGTCTACAAAATGCTTCCATAGTTCAACCAATTTCTACCTATTTCTATATCTCTTCTGAAAGAAAGTTTCCCAACTACATAGTGATTTCAATCAATCGGAGAACGTGAAAGCAATAGCCTATACAGATTGTTTCCTCTTTGTAAAACATTTGTCCGAAGAATGAGACCTACTAAAGCAATTCATCGATAAAAATAACTGATCTCATTTTCACTTTATCACCTAGGCGTGATTTATTTATTTCCCAAAGGAATTCATCACACTCGCACATTTCTCCTTCTTTTGCAGGTTTCATTATGCAGCAAGAACGTGGGAAGCCGTGAAAAAGTCAAACCTCATTGCTGAATATCATCGCTTGTTGACCAATTAACCAATTTTTTGTTGTATTTATTTTGTGTATTGTTCATCTCCAAGAAAATCTTTAAACATTTAAGACATGAAACTTATATTTCAAAAACCACCCACTGGTCAATTGGAAGCTCTCCAGGGTCGAAGTCCGTCTGAAAGTATTTTTTTCTAAGGATTTCTCTGTAACTATTTCCCATCTGATGAATCTAAAAAACATATCGTTCTTTTATCGACCCTAATTCCTTCTAGTTGGAATTAGGCGATATTTATTCTGAAATACCAAATCACATGTCTACCAGGCTCACTGAATTTTGTTTGTTTTGAACTTTTGGTTAGTTCTGAATTCCCTTAGATTTGGCATATGACACCGTATTTGACCCATAACAAAATATATTGCAATGTTTTTTAAACGCTGTTCTCTTGATTAATGTTGAAAATTCGTTTGCTCAAAAATCCTCTTTTTGAAGATCCTTCGATTGAATATTACCAAGATAAGAATCCTTTAAATGCACTTTAATTATTTTATAAATTAATTGCTTTTCATTTTTAGTGTTTTTTGGAAACATTGATTTGAAGTTTTGTACCGACGAATGAAGCACTCTATTTTCCTAAATAATGTAAGTTCACGTTTTTATAGAAACTTTTAGAAGTATCCATGTTGGTAGTTGGAGCTGATTGTGAGAATCTTTCTTAACCCAATAACTGACAATGTCTATATATACTTTTCAATTTGGGCTACAACTCTATTCTTAGATCTTTATTTTTGGCCCGAGTTGATGGAAATAAGATGTGCATTCAGATGCAACACAAAAGATTTCGAAATTTGGTCCTTTCAAAGAGTCTTGAAAGTAAAAAAAGTTTCACTATTTTTAGATTTTGACTGTTTTTTGGTCATATTTTGGAAGTGAGCGAAAATAATAGAAATTAGATTCAGTTACACTAAGTTCTGTCCTCCTCAAGCTACTAGAGTCTAAACAGGAGTGATTTAAAGTTGCACTACTGGGTAGTTTTTTCTCATGTTAAAAAGGAACGGGTGGCCCTAAAAAAAAAAAAAGGCTTTCGGCTATCCAGATCAACCTCTAATTCCTTCTGGTTTAGGAGATATCGGTGTTTAAAGTTTGTCTAGCAAAGGCCTCTGCACGGAAAAGGTAAAAGATATCTCTTCAACTCGGACATACCCGTCATAGTACTTTTTAAATTTTTAGTCTTTTTAAATGAATTTAAAGGTCAATTTTAAAAGATCAATTAATATCGATATTTTTTAAATGAATAGACCTTTGCGTAAATTACGTCACGACCAACGACTGCCTCGTTTTGAAATGGGTGTTGTGGTAACCGAATCCCAAGGGAGCTTATCAAAACTTTACTCCATTGATAGATTTATCATTTTGAGTCTCATGAGACGTAATCACCTTGGTAATTGTATGAAAACGAGGCAGTCGTTGGTCGTGACGAAAAGATCTATTGAAAGATAAGTTTTACAAGATTAATAATATCGATATTTTTTAAATGAATTGAAAGATGAATAATATGAAAGATATCGAAGATAATTACAGTAGTCGGTATAAAGTGTTTTAAATTTGTCTTTAGTTTACATTTTGACCTTGTGTACGCAGTTACGCTAAATGGTTTAATTTGCTCACTTTCTTTTCTGATCATCTGATCATAAAATGGACCAATCCTAAGGGAAGATATTGGTAATGTGATTAAAATTTGACTTTTGTTTTCAACAAAGAAAAAGTAAACAAAAAGCTATATGAATACAAGTTGCCAGACCTGTGAATATCTTACTGACTGCTTTCAATGATAACGTTGCTGCTTATTCAATGAAACTTTGCACATGTGACAACACTACCATATAAAGAAAAATGACATCATAACTTTGACGATGACGTCATCATTATTAGTTGTGACGTCAGCAAAAATCATTGGCATTTTGGCACCAAAAACATTAAGTATATAAAAAAGTATATAATAAAAATTCACTAAAACACTAAATAAAGGAAAAACGAAACAGAAAGGTTGATTGAATTTGTGATAAAATTACGAATTTTACTGCATTTTAGCAGTGAATTACGCTGGCCCAAAGACGCTGTCGAACGTGCGGACTTTCTTGTGGACGCCACCCGCGGGTATAAATAAATGTTCATTTAGCTTTTATAGTTTTGATATCGATTTCCAGAGTTCCAATATTGTATCAGTGCGTTTTTGATGTTATCTGCAATATAAGTTGGCACTTGTCCTTCAACATATCGATCGTTCATCGTCCATGACTTGAATTTCCAATTTCCATTCTGAAGAGCAAAACCAAATCCATTGACTTTTGAACATCCTTCAGGTTCACATTGATAAAACCATTTGTATAGTTTACCGTGGACTTGTCCCTCTGTGCTTTGAACGTGCATGATATTTTCCGATTGCTTCATCAAGATGTAACCTTCAGTAAAATAGTTATATTTTTTAAGTCGTGGTGACCAAGTTTTTTTAACTGGTTTTTTAAGTCGTGGTGACCAAGCTTTTTCAACTGGTTTTGGTCAATTAGAGGGTGCTGATTCGGAATATGAATGCTAAAAAGCCTGTAAACCCGCAGTTTTTGCATAAATAATTTTTTCCAGGAAAATATGTAAGGGATAAAAAATCATTAAATTTAAGTAGGGGGGAGGTCTTAAAAACAAAACGAGTTATACTATCTGATAAAGCTCTTTGATCTGAGCAAAGAATGTGTTACATCAACTTTTCTAGATAAATAGTTTACTGACGTTTGAAAGGTCAAAACAATTTTGTTGTTTTAGTGGCTCAAACTCCACCGGGGTAACACTCTTTTTTTCCACTGGGGATTGGTTTTTCACTGTGTTGAGAAGAGACCGCGTATTCAAATATTTTTTTGACAAAGATTCTTTTACCGGGATGACCACTGGTGCGGTCCTGACTCGGGTGCTAATTCAGAAGTGTATCAAAAAGTTTCCAACCTTTTTTACAGTGATGTCCATTTAGCCGCCAATCTTCTTTACCGTCGTACGCAAAAAGACACATGCCAACCATATCGTTTGCTCGTGCATCCGTTTCGCACGAAACATGATAGTAATTCGGCTCAGATATTCCAGACATCTTTGTGTTTTCCTACTAAAAAACCCAAAGAGAAAGTTCTCACTCATTTAGGTAATTTTTGAAAATCGGCATTGGATCATTAAAATAAATAACAAAAAATAAATAACAAAATTTCAAAAGATGTTACCACTGTGAAAATACAAGACTGAACTAAAAGGATTTCGAACAAAGATTTCAAACTGAACAGGTAACTGAAGAAATCACCACAAAAAATGTAAAGCAAATAACTTACTTGTGATGGTAGAAGATATCCTTTCATATATTGAAATTGTGCTTCTCATCCATCCTTTCATCGCCTTTTTATTTTGTTCATCATCCTGATCATACGGTTTTCCCCCGTCTAATCTAGTGCCCATTCTCCCCGATTTAAAGAACCTGGGTAGGAACTTGCATTGACGTTGTTTAGTGTATTGTATGAATCGATATAATGTGTGTCGATAGTCATTAGTAACCAGCTTGGCCCAAATAAGGATATGAAAACCATCATGAAAGCCTTAAACTTAGCGCTTTAATACCCATACCCCTTGTTGATCATTGATGTTGTTTCTTGTTTTCTTTTTTTCAGAATGATACACAAAAGTTTCAAGAGTTCTTAGAAGTCAGAACTGTTAAAAGTTAGATTTATTTGGCACAGTACATTACCAGCTTGAATCAGTATTTTGTTACAAGTAGTTTTCAAAACGCACTGGGAAAAACGAAATCCATGAGATATTTTGTTACTGCATGTTACAAGTAGTTTCAAAAGACACTGGGAAAAACGAAATCTACTAGAGTCCAAAAGAACAAGGTATTATTCAATTGTGTTTATTTCTTCAGGCTAAATAATAAAATAAATATTGGGAAAAACAAAATTTACATTTAAGCAAAATCACACTAGTGTCCACTTGTTATACACATAGAATTGAGAGGTCGGTATTTTAAACTATTTGTAATAATTAGAAGAATAAAAACACTAAATGGCATCCAAATAACGTTGTGACGTTGAAACGACGTTGTTTGGATGTTTGAACGTCGTCATGTGCCTGCTGAGAACATATTGAACTTATTTATCAACGTTACAAATTTCTTTTGATGACAATATGGCATTGTTTACACTGGGAAAATCAAAATTAACGGGAAAAACAAAATTAACAGTCTGCAAAATAATGTAACAGGAAAATAAACAGTTGACATTATCTCCCTAACTTGAAAGTTCTGAGAATTTTTTAGTTTTGTTGATATTAACAGTAAAGCTGTTTTTTTATATTGGGAAAATCAAAATAAACGGGGAAAACAGAATTAACAGTCTAAAAAATCATCCAGCAGAAAAACTTGAAAGTTCTGAGAATTTAGCTTACATGGGAAAGTCAAAATTAACGGTCTTATCCAAACAATTCAAAACTATTTTTCTGGGAAAAACTAAACCTACAGTTGTAAATGCGAGCTTTAACAAAAAAGATATATTATAGTTCAGCAGAAGTTGCAATAACATTCATTTCAAGAATCACTTTTTTGAGGCTGGTGTGTTTTTTCATGTTGTAGAAAAACTTGAATGACAATAAGAAAGTTGAAGGCGTTCAGAAGTTTTACTTTGTTTGGTTTGGTTGTCTTCGCAGGCTACAAAATGAGTTTCTTACCAAGTGAGTATAATATAAAAATTTTCATTTTATCACCCATTTATCACCCATGTGCGGAATTTGTGCGGAAATGCGGAGTCTGCATTTTACATATTATGCGCATTGCTTTGAAGCGCGCTAACCAATCAGATTCGAGTAGTTTTTTAGGTCACCGATTACAGGGACAATTACATATCTGGTCGGGTTTTCAACCTTCTTCTAAGGGTCGGGTGTGAGGGGTCTGGGACGTACATACCCGTCACCCCTCCACCCTTGTACTAACTACCCCGGGTTTTTCAGAATTTGATTTCTTGTTTGATATGGAACTTTCCAATTTTACATTTTCATTATTTTATTCTTTTTGGATGGAAAAACAATTTCAATTTGTCTTTATTAGCTTCCTGGTCATCTATTGCTTACTCAAAGACCTATGATGCCAAAATCACACAAGAAGGTCTGTCAAAAATATTTAATATCTACAAAGATGATACCCAAGTCAGTTTTTATGAAGCCCTCAAGTTGTTGGAAAATGAAAAGGACTTTCAGAAATTCCTCACACAAACGTTGAACGATAGTGGATTTAAGGCTTACGTATGGGAATGCGTTCCCGTATCTATGACGTCGCTACGTAAAACACCATTCGTATTCGCCGTAACTGAATCAAGATCTCTGGAACACATGAGGTAATTATTTTATGTTCATTACTATGTTTTTTTGGTAAATGACTCCTGAATCCTTTAGGGTTAAAGGTTCGATCATAGCTCTTTGGATAGAATAGAACATGAAATTGAATGTTCGATCATAGCTCTTTGTTAGGGTTAACAGAGGTTTGATCATAGCTCTTTGGATAGAATAGAACATGAAATTAATAGAAAGAGGAATGCATACTGGGCAGCTAATGATTATTCAAAAAGGGGTCAAACAGTTACTTTAAAGTCTTTTTATACTTTTTTTATAAGAACAAAAAGAAAATGACGCTTTGAATAAGACAAAGAACATGCTAAGAACATTTTGAGCCTTCTGAGGAAGACGCGGCAGAAGCTCGGCCTTATAAACTACGCCTGAGCCTTCTGAGGAAGATAAGTTCTTCTTTTCATTAATAGAATTAAGAACACATTAAGAACATTCTAAGGAGATTTCAGAAAAGTTAGGCTCAGGTCACAATGTTCTAACTTGAAAGAAAAGAGTATTTTGCTCACTAATAATGTCACCGGTTTCTGCAAGCTTGAAACTTAATAATGACATGCATATTATTTATTCTACAACAGATACGATGATCAGACGTTCGCCAATCATTTCAACAAAAGTCCTAACAAATTAGTCACCAGCTTTGCAAACTTAGGACGAGATGCATATCTAATCGCTCCGATGCCCAATGAATCCTATACGGGATACAAAGATTACTCTCATCTTGGTAAATTTCTACGAAATGCTCCTCAGCATCAATCAGATGCTTTTTGGAAAGAAGTCGGATGTAGTATGAGAGACAAATTAAACGAGGAAAGAGCTACTCCACTATGGCTTTCTACTGCTGGACATGGCGTCGCTTATCTTCACACAAGAATTGATGCTCGTCCAAAATATTATACTTTTACGCCGTTCAAAAACTATCCATCAAAATACAGTAAGCTCAAAGACTTTAAGTGTGATATATATTTCTTTTTGAGGGGGCTAGGTAGTACGAAACGAGTATTGGGAATATTAACAATTTAAATGCTATACCGTACCCCACCCGGTGGATCCTCCCTGGAAAATGGATATAAAAACCACCCATGGCATAGAATTTCAAGGAATAAAGAAATTGTTATCGACTAAAAATTGTATGTCACTCCCCAGTAATTATTCGAACGAAGAACGACAGAGTTTTGTATCCCCGGGGGATTACAAGGTAAGTTCCATTGGATCTGCGAGACGGGTGTTATTATGTATTACTACATCCCTAAACCTATGTTATGTAATCCGCTGGAATCTCAACAACAATTGTAAAAGTTGTTGTAACTCTGGACTTTCTAAAAATATTAAACTTTAACTTTAATTTTCAGCGTTTGCTGATTCAGCAAGATCTTCAGATGATGATGAATCGTCATGGAAACGAAGCAAAATACAAAAGAAATATAACGGTAAAAAAATATGTTTGAATGCTTTTTTCTACATTTTTTTGTATATTTCATCCTTCTTTGACCTTTGACCCTTAAAGCTAAAATTTCGGGAGAGTTGAGAGGCGAGGGAAAAGATAAACACAAGGGACAAAATCATTTTACATGTTTGTTATGTGAAGACATTACAATGCCAGTTGTAAATAAATAGAATAAAACATAACCCAGAAAAATTCGATTGTCAAATTATGTTTCGAATGTTTTGTTTTGATTTTGATTTGCGTGAGTGACTTTTTATGTTATAGATAATAAAATGAAAAACATTTTAAGAGATATCATACTTTCAATCACATCATCTTACTTCATATTTCTTTTTTACCAAATGTTTTCAATAAAAATCAAAGTTCTCACACAAGCTCCTCTTTCTACAAACCAAAACACCAATTTTTCACAATTTTCACGTGCTAATCTTTGTTAAAAACATTCTTCTCCACATTCTTCCATCCAACCAAAACAAACCAAAAACAATATCTCGGATTAAACTTTTTTCATTTCACAATTTAAATAAATCAAAACATATAAAGATAATAGCAGAACTTCCCAGTCCGCAGCTTTATGAGCTTACAAAAATACAAAAACAAGTTTCAAAAATAAAAAAGAGCTCCCGCTTCGGCGGCCATCTTGATTCAAGGTCGTTTAACAATTGT
>JAUJPO010052183.1:0-14992 GCA_032270745.1 Tiaropsis multicirrata
AAGTCTTTTCTTTCATTTGACAGAAAAGATTTTCGTTTGTAGACTTAAAGATAAATTCAGCTGGCAATTCCAAACCAGTATCTTCTCGGACCAATGACTTACTTTTATCAACACAGTACCTCCATTTTTAAGAAAATAAAAAGTTAATTTCGAGAGGAATTCAGGTACATGACCAACTGTCTGTGACCAATCCGCACTATAATTAGAGGTAATTTTGACCATTACCACACTAAATTAGAGGTGAATCGGAAATACCTTAAAACTCACCCGCACTAATAAATAGAGGTGAAACAATTATTCATTTTCTCAAAAAAAGACCCTCCGCACTAATTAGAGGCCGCACTAAATTATAAGTTTTACGGTAAACAAAGATTTCTATTCTGTGGTAGCCTATATATCGAATCATGTTTCAGTCACTTGGTAAATTATGATGGTGAAGTTGTGACTCAAATATTGTTATTGTATAGGACGCTTAACCTGCAGCTTGCTACCTTAAAGGAAGACATTTCTGCAACAAGAAATTTTCGCGGGAGATATTTTCGCGCTCTCCAAAATTGCGTGTTTCGCGGAAGAAATTTTCGCGATTCGAGTGTTTTATATGAGTTTCGCGGAAGAAATTTTCGCGGAAGAAATTTTCGCGAATTAAATAAAATCAACCGTTTCAATCATGCATTTTGCAACAAAAAAAGAAGGGAACAGAAGTTGTTATTGACTACAAAATTTATTTAATCACTTTTAGATCCTTTTTTTAGATCCAAATTCGCGAAAATATCTTCTTCTTGTCGCAGAAATTTCTTCCCTTAAGGTATACTTTTTTCCACTCAAGGGAAACTCCTTCCATTCTAGCATGCTTTAATTTTTGTAGTGTGACCCCCACCAAACTCTCTTCGCTATAATCTCCAAAGAACTTCTCATTCAAACTTGGTAATATTTAAAAAGAAAAGGTCGTCAGTTTATTCAATGTTAAATTTATGCAAAGTTTTGCTTTTCGGACACCGGTAATACAATATAAATGCTATGATATATAAAGGATATAAAGAAGTTTACCTGCTGGAAACGTATAAGCCACCACGGAATCACATGGTCCCGGACCCATATTTGAAAAGGCACAGACAGTGATATTGTATCTAGTGGCAGGTAATAGATCCACCAACTCAGTGTAGGTCAATGGGAAAGAAACATTAACGACCCGGTCATTATAATAGATGTTGTAACCAACGGGATATGAGTTGTCCGAAGTATCAATGTTGAGCCAGTACACGAAGATGGAAGAAGTTGATAATGGTTCAGCTATGATACTTTGTGGTTCGTGGTATGGAACTATGTAGAAAAAAGAGAAGTTTTTATAATGATGTTGGCACGGTGAAAATTTTCTTATTTTGAGTACATCAAATTTCAGCAATAATGATAGTATCTTTCCTCAGATTTAATAAATAAATTAAATTCTATTGAAGTTAGTACCCTTTGAACGCCAGGATTTCCTGTTTGCTTCTGACTCACTAAGTCTATGTAGCTTAGCATCTAGCTTAATTTGCCGATATGTAGAGTTTGTGATGCCTGGTTTCTTTTTTTTTGGTTATTTTGGATACTTAAAGGAGGCTCAATGGTATGGGTTGGTGTGATAGCGTGATTTAGAATTTTGTTGGTGTGATAGCGTGATTTAGAACTTTGTTGGTGTGATAGCGTGATTTAAAATAATTTTGTTGGTGTGACAGCATGATTTAAATTTTTAGTTAGTGTGATAGCGTGATTTAGATTTTTTTTGTTGGTGTGATAGCGTGATTTGATGACGAGTATCTATTTGACACGTTCTTAAAATAGATACGCCGTTTCAACAAAAAGTAATATTACGCAGCCAGATAATTACTCTAGTAAGAGGGATTTGAACTTTCAGCAAATAGAAAAAGTGAAGGATTGAACCAAATTCCAAAGACCTTAAGCCACTGATAGGCTAGAAGGCTAGTCCAGTTTTTAGAAATAATCCACGCCGCGCACGTCAGATAAAAACCTGAACGTTTTATTGTTGAAGCCTTCAGCGAGGTTTTCTTTTAGTTAAAAATCAGACTACAGTCGAAGCTCTAATTAGCGGACACCATCGGGAATTCGACCTGGTGTCCGCTAATTGGAGCTGTCCGCCTTTTGGAACGTTTGGTAATATAAGCTCTAAATACGGGGGGAAAAGATCTGTCCGCTAGACGGCCTCTTTTAACGCAATACATGAGCTTCGTATTAAAGCTTCATCGAAAAAAACACGCTTTTACTCGAAAATTTTCAATATGGTTGGGATGATGGAATTTTTACCTTTTTAGCTTTAAATCATTACCGAAGCCGTAAAACTACCCGCATGGGAATAAAATCAATTGAAAGTTTTCGAGTAATCACATGTTTTAACTGTTGTATTCAATCATTATTTTCTGCTTACCGTCTTCTGTTGTCCTTGCTAGTTGTAAAACCGTTGCAAGACCATTCCCCGAATCGGTATACGCAAGAATCCGAAACACATAATCGGTTAACGGCTTTAAGCCTCCGACCAAAATACTGGTCGACGGTGTAGCGTACACGTCATATGGATCCGACACTCGGAGCTTTTGACGGACATAGACTAGATAACTCCTGATGACGCCGTTCTGATCACTAAGAGTGACTGGATTCCAGTCTATGATGAGAGTCGACGACGTTGTGTTGGCTGTGATGTTGGAAGGTGCAGATGTAGGAACTAAAAAATCAAGAAAAGGTTTGATATTGGGCTTTTCTAGAAAAAAATTCGTATCCCCCCTGTTGAGGATATCTGATATCAAGGGGGATCCGAAATTTTTCAATATCCTAGGATCTAGGGGGTAAGAGTCTGAAGACCAAGGATATCCAGGGGGTGGGGGTTCAAAATTTTCAACATAATATCCTAGAATATACAGGGGGTAAGAATTTGAGGACCAAGGATATCCGCCAAAGGGGTTCGAAATTTTCGACACGGATATCCAGGGGGTTGGTGTTAAGAAAAATCGACATCCTCAACAGTGGGAATATGGATATTTCTGGAAAGCTCATTACGGCACGAAGGACGACATTATTGTTGTTTATCGAAAACAAGAAGGGCCTTTATCTCTTCCTATAATTAATGTTTTAAGCTTTGCATCCGAAAGGAATTTTTTGGAAGATTGATTTTTCGTATACTTTGTGTTTGGATTTACCATTTCTACTGTGTATTCAAATTTGAACTAGGACTACAGTATTCTTTTCTGAAAATTATTTATTCATAACTTTTGACCGATTTCGTAGAAGTTGCTTTTTGCCCCCTGAGTGGAAAATGCAGAAAAATAGGGGGACATAAAGGTTAAATTTCGGACTTAATTTTTTTTCTTTGGATTTCTTTCTTTAGTAGCTTTTATTCAGGTTCGGATACAGAGGTAGGCTATAACCGATGGAGGAGAGTGTACTAATTGTCGTATTACATTATATGGAAAATAATTACTCTCCTTGGATAAGATAAGATCTTACCTTCTGTATTCGACACTGTTATTGATTATATTGAGAGAAGGGTTCTATTTCAAAACCATCTCTAAAGAACTACTTGGCACCATTTTTTTAATTCTTTGAACTTTTTTTCGCACAAAAAGTAACCATAGTGAAAATGTGTTGAAATTAGATTTTAGTCTTTCACGCATTGTAGTTATTTTTAGTGACCAAGTAGAGATTTTTGAATATTTTTATCTGAAACTAAATATCTTATTTTTAATCCTTTTTAGATCAGGAGTTAAATATTTTGAAAGGTTAAATATTTTATACCCCTCGGATTTCCGAGTAAAAAAAACGAATCCCCCTTGTGCCTTTTTTTATTTCCAGGCCAACCATCAATCGACCCTTTTGGAATTCTAACATTTCTTAGATTCCTTAACTTAAGTTTTTATCTTGCCCTCGAATTTTTAAATCCCAGATCTTTGAATTTTATCTCTAATAGTTTTATATTTTTAGCCTATTTTAGTATAATATATTTTTCGTTGTTTTGATCTTTACTTTACAGCCCACTTCAACGGATTGTCTATAACATAATAATAAAATCAATTTATCATGTAAACCATCAGCAGGTCTCTCAGTGATAACAGTAAGCATGTATAAATTGTGTATATTTGTATATATATTTTTTATTTTAATGATGTAGATAACATGGTTAAATATGAATAAATAATAACAATAATAATCTTAAAGGTGATTACAGCTACTAACCTTTTTGAAAAATATTTATTGAAAAACTTCGACATCTTGTGACTTAGTGAAACCAGAAACTACTTTCATTTTGCCATGAATATCAAAGAATATCCTTACAATTTATAAGTCATCACTTTACTTATAAAAGCTATGTAGATGGCTTTCTTTTAAAGTCTGAATCAATAGTTAGGTTGTATTGCACAGGATATGAGAGAATTATTTTGTATAGACTTATAGCACGGTATTTTAATCCCTCCAAACTAAAAAAATTTTCAGCACGATTTGCTAAAGCAATCCTGATCTTTGTAAAAGAATATCGCAGTCTTACATCGACTATAGTATAGTTCAAAATTAATATTGGTTGATGCATTTAAACGAACATTTTTAACGGACGAACTAAACTCCCGGAGAGACAGTGCTGCGGAGAGGTTTCAATTCTTATTTAGAGTGGAACAGTTTACCCTCTTTCAGTATTAGTACCTTTTTAACATATGGATTCTCATAACAGACATAATGACATTAAGAAGGGTGGCTAATGGGTTTTCCCTGGGTTTTGCTTTTGATGTCGGTCATACAGTAACTTTAATCACTCTTGTTAACAAACATCATTATTTGAACACCAGTTGAATTGTTAGGAAAGCCCTGCTGGTGAAATCATGCGAAATATAGTGTGTTTATAGACTCTTTTAAGTTCTTAAAGATACCAATTTACATCCGAAACGAACATTTCCCGACATGCACTGGTCATTAAAACAGGCAGTTCGTTTACCCCATGGTGAAAGTAGGAAATCTGGGATAAACAGGGTTAATTAGGGAAATCGAGTAGTCTTAGCTCAATTTGTACATCTAAAAGTCAAAATTTGAAAGATCATCCTCCAATGATGATCTTTTGTCAAGCGGATTTCCGAGAACAATGTCAAAAGATTTTGTCAGCATGATAGATGTATCACATAAATATTTGACAGTAGGTTGTTTATGGTATCCTGGGTTATGTGGCACCTAACTAGGAGGCTGGTTTTTATTTGTGAAGCTGTAATAATTCTTTCGGCCTTTATCCCAATTTGTCATAATTGTCATAACCGATCAGTGGTGGATACAGAATATGATTCATTCATATATTCCTTATTTGGAAGTCAACACTCTCCATCAAATATATCTCTATCCACCTCTGTTGATTGATCGGTGTGCATCTTTTGTTTCAGGTGTTACTTTTTGCTTTGGTTTAATATAAAAATAATACTTTGCCGAGAATTAAGGAAGCAGGCACCCGTAGACCTGGCACCTGGGTATTCTATCGTTCGAAATCAACACGTGCAGACGTAACTTTTATTTACATATACAATTTTATCTGAATATTCTTTCTTCGATTTATTCGTCACATCGTTTAATCAAGTCGTTTCCTTTAAATCACCACCACCAAAGAGTACACCACCTGTTTAAACGCATCTGTAAAAGTTGACGGGGATGCTTTAGTCGATCAAAGTTTATCAAGGAACAATCGAATGTTTGTATTCCCAGTGGAAAAAAAAATTCGAAACTCCATTGGGTTTTTCTTTTCTCTTTGTTTATTACAACTGATGATATAAAGGAATTTAAGTTTGATTTTTGAAATTAAATAAGTTCTTGTTTGTTTTCCCAAATTAAATTTGTTTGTTGAGAAAAATAGATGACTTTAATTAGCCTAATTTCTTTTGCAAGGTAATTTAAAAGAAATCTTATTACTCTGTTACATAATAGCATTAAATACCAATCAAAATTAAATTAGTTCAAGATAATTATTTCCAATTTAGCATTATTTGCATCCCTTGCTTTGTCTGAATTCTTGTTTCAGTAGGACTCAAGAAGAAAGAAAGAAATAGTTTTCTAAAATGTTCTTCAAATATTCTCACAAAAATCTTTTACTATAAATATATTGATGAGTTAATTAAAAATTGACAATCTTTGTCACTATCATACAGGACCATACTCTACCTTATCCCTTAAAATACATACTTTCCTTTTTATCACTAATAAAATTATTAGAAAAATATTAGAAATATTATTTATTAGTAGAAAAGATATTTTGAAAAAAATGAACGAAGAAATTAAAAAATCGGATATATGATAAGATATATTTGGAATAAAAAATGGTATCTATAAAAGCCATGACATTAGAATTAAAACCAGAAACCTGTTTTAAAGCACCTGTCATTTAAGCATTGCTATTTAAAACATCAGGCCAGCTGAGTATAATTGTATTACATCTTAAATTCAATATGCCTCAAATTTATTCTTAAATGCTGACAACATTCTTACATTCTTACCAAAAGAGTTATCTAACGGAGTAACGAAAGTCTAAAACTTGTATTAAATTCCAAAGCACTCGGCAACACAAAAAAATTCGATCGCAACAGCGTAAACAAAACTGATCTAATTTTCCGTAAGGGAAATATCAAAATATTTTTGAGGAAATTAAGAAGACAGGGGCTACTAATAAACTTCGCGTCAAAGGATAAAACTGTTTTGACATTGATCACTGATCTGTATCTTAATCCACTGGATCGGGATTCCCACTGTTTTGAATATGAAATCAGTTTTACAGCAAGTAAAAGTTGTTTTTTATTCTTAACGGAGGAATCCCTGAAGAACTGGGAAACAACATGGTGGATTTTCGCTAAAACTGAACATTTTTTTCATACGGAAATCCATAAGGAGACATAGCCTATCCAGTGTATTATAGAGGTCAGTGATCTAGATATAAAAGTTCATTATTTGAAAATTGATGGCGTTCTGTTTTAAATGAAGTCGGATTCATCATCCACTGTTTGTCGTATTCTTTCCGTCTTGTATTTACCTTGATACAAGCAAGCATTCCATTTTTCGTTGAATTCTAAACCGGCAGGGCACTTCATACAACCGACTAGTCTGCCAGCCAAACAAACAACGTAATGTTCAGGGTTATAAGGATCTCGGATGTTTCCAGTGAAGTATCTTGGTCGATGTTTGCATTTGTTGGGACAGAAGTATTCAGCGAGTGGTACCCCTTCATCGTTCTCTACACAATCAGCTATGAAAAGCAAAGGAAATTTAAGTTAATCATCAGCTTATTATGATATGATGTGGTTTTCATTAAGGGCTAATATGAAGCTTGGGGCTCATTTTTTTCTTCAGCAGTTATCGAGCCCTTGCATATCTCAAACGGATCAAACAAATTTGCAGACAACAAGACGTCTTGTGTTTCGTGCTGGCAATACTTACATTCTTGTGAAATTAGGCATTGGTTGCACCGTTCTTTGTAAACCAAAGATTGTGGAAAGCAGGGTTGACATGATGCAATACCTCCAGAACACTGGAGAAAATAATGTTCATTCTTTTTGCCGTGATATTCATAAGCATAGTTTCCATCTCTTCGTCCATCACACAAAGAATTCGGACAAGTAACCGGTGGAGGTGAAACTCCCGTTACTGGATTCGGTGTCAATGCAAAACTGCCATCTATGGAACGGAATAAGAAGAATTGAATTGTTGAATATGTATGCTTATTACCTATGTCAGTCAACGGACATTTTTCTGTACAAGGACCCGGTAGAGGCTTTGTTACTATTCGCAATTTCTAGTTTGAGGTTTTTCAAACTGCACGTAAAGAAGCGTGGCGAAGCTACTAACGAACGTAAATGTGAGGTATACGAAGAGCTCTAGGATTTTCAATCTCTTTATTGAAATGCCAACGTAAATATTCCTTCCTCGTTTGTCTGCTTCTGATTTTATGCACAAAAGTTAATGCATTTTGTATCTTGACCCCTCTAGATTAATGAGATAATTATGTTTCGATTTGAATGAATTTGTTAATTGACCGTCGTAACAAAACTTAACAATAGCAACCTTGTTACCTCAAATTCATTAAACAAAATATTTCAATCAGAACAGTAGGAGATTGTTAGTGGGTATATAATCAGAATTAAATGTAGCATATGAGTAGATAGGGTCCGTGTTTTTTTTCGATGCAGGGCATCGTCGGTCTGGGAGCTCCATACCCCCTTTATATGCAATTGATTTTTGAGAGATGCAAGATAAGTATACATGGTCCCTTAGAAAGGTTGGCGGTGGCTCTGCTTTGGAAATATATAAAAACTACGAGTCTGTTGGTACCGAAAGATACCGTAAATAAAACGAATGATTTATGAATCAAGGAGGCATTTGGTAAAAAAGGTGACGGGTATGTAAGGATACTTCAAAAGTTTGTCTAGGCGGGTTATACAATCACAAAAATTAAAATTGAGTCTCTCTAAAGTGTCGATTTTCAAACTTTGTAAACCTAAGAATTGAGTCCCTCTAAGGATCGATTTTCAAACTTCGTAAACCTAGCCTTGTGCCGTGTACCCTAACCCACCGGGAGAGAGCCTCCATGGAGACAAGGTTTTGGCAGAAATTAAAAAATTAACCTACCGATCAAAAATAGCACAGCTGCCAATCCAAAAAACATTTTCATACCCATACTTGCAAGAGAAATGAAAACAAGAAAACCCGGCCTTCAAATGCTGGGATAAGTGAAATGTATCAAGTAATAAAACGGTGGTCGTTATATGAGGGGTTATAGAGATTTAATCAATGTAATAGCACCCAAACTATTGTTCTATTATATAACCAATTACCTTCATATTATCTCGGATAATTCACTTTACTTAAAAATGACAAAACTGTCATCTCATGGTGCTTTTCTTATCTAAACAAATGACAATTTTGTAGTTAACTTTCTAATTAGGATGCTAATGAACCAAAACAGATTATATTTTAAACCATAGATTCCGCCGTGTTTTTGTTGAAACAAAAGTGAAAATTTTCAACGAATCTTTTACAGAAAATTCAAACTTTAAATGCTCGTCAAGTCTAGTAGCATGAGAGATAGACAAAAACTTTGGTACTTGTTAGAAAGATCTTTTTAAACTCTTTCTACTAAACATATTCGGTATTTAATATAATGCCTTAAAATGAGAGTTTGTAGCCAAAATGGGCTTTTCCAGAAAAAATCCATATTCCCACTGTTGAGGATGTCGATTTTTCTTAACACCAACCCCCCTGGATATCCTTGAGCCTCAGATTCTTACCCCCTGGATATCCTAGGATATTGATAATTTCAGACCCCCTGGATATCCTATATCCTCAACAGGAGGGAAATTTATATTACTTTTAAGTTGTTATTTTAAGTCTCAATAATATAGCAGTTTTCCTGGCGCTCGGGAAAACCTTGAAGTTGTATTATTTTTTTTTATTCTGTTTAATTTTCCTGAAAATTTATCAATAAATTTCATAAATCTTTCTTCCCTGTATTTTCCTCAAAACGGGATAATTTCTCCTCAATTATCCTCAAATCTCCACATTTTGAGAACTCAAATGTTGAGGGAACCCTGTATGAGCAGATCCCTCGGACAAACAATTACAATCCTCAACAGTTGGTAAAAAAGAATCTTCTGGAAAGAGTCATTTCTGTAATCATGTGAATTGTAGATTGTATATAGTTTTTAGTATAAATTTTTATTTATTTGTGTCAAACAGAACAACCTTTCATCAACACGGAACATGTTGTTTGCTTTGTATTATAGTATTTTTTATTTGGTTTTATATGAAGAAAATATCTGATATCTATTCGATTATTCGTCAAAATAAGTGCGCTGCAAAGGATACGTGACTCTTCGCGAGGCCTTCGGTGGTAAAACTTGCTAACCACTTCTAATTCCACAGCCTCCTTTGTAGGTGTTTCACATTGAACTATTGAGACAAAAAGGTTTTAGCGCCAACTTTCAAAAAAAAAATTTAATTACAACCTTTTTATAACTACAATATGTCACGAGCTGGTCAATTGGAATTAGAGAGACCCAAGAAATACGTTTCGGACAAAAATAAAAATTGAAACCCCACATTATTATAAATCAGGGGTTTTCACCTTTTTAAATATAAAAGAGTACTTTATCATGTATATAATATTCTATTCTTTCACAATTATTTTTACTATGCAATTATTATTTCATGGCGATCTCCGTTTTTTATACGTGTGTGTTTTCATCCTTGAAAAATATTCTCTCAATTTCTTTAGGCTTACATTAATCCCATTTTAGATTAAAAGAGTTTCTTTAATCTTTTATGAAAATGGTCCATCTTTTTTTCATGGTTTATACAACCAATTTCTTTTCGTACAAATTCATCTTCATTTTTTACTCCATCTTCTTCTCTTCTTATGGATTGGTTGGCTTCCTTCGACGTTGTAATAGACTTTTTCATAAAATATTGTGAACAACTACTGCTTCGTTTTGAATTGAGCGCTATGGTAACCAAATCCCAAGGGAGATTATCAAAACTTGTCTCCGTTGATAGATGTCTCATTTTGAGTCTCGTGAGACATGATCACCTTGGTAATTGTATGAAAAAGAGGCAGTCGTTGCTCGTGACGTAAATAATGTTTAATATTTTTCTAAACGAAGAAAGTTCGAGTGAACACATATAAGTGGTTAGCAAAATGATAAGTTTTGAAGCCTCTTCTCGACCTCTGGGGCTATGGAGCCACTTCCAAAAGGTCTAATAGTCACAATTGGATGACCCTGGTGAGATCTAGACCCTTGGGAGTTGGCTGGATTCTGTGGTTTGGTCTGAAAATACCGTTTTAGGGCTCCAGAGCCCCCCTAAGAGGTGTTTTACCCACAGATGATTTTTAGGGATTCATTCCAGGCCTATAACTGAAGGTTGCTTACCTTATCGGACAAAAAAAATGTCGGACAAAACATTTTTTTGAGGTGACGAAAATTTAGTTCGACGGAAAAAAATCCAAAAAAAAAAAAGTTTTTCAGGCTAAAATTTGCGTTTTTTTGGACTTCAGTGACGAAAATATTTATGGGTGACGAAAATTATGTCTGACGAATAATTTAGTCCGACGAAAAATTAGTCCGACATTGTTTTGTCCGATAAGGTATACTTAACCGTATTCAATTCAATGCGTACCAATTGGTTAACATAACACTGGTCAGAATGCCCAACTCTGTGTGACCTTTTTGTTTGTGCTGACTACACTCATTTTTTTTATAAGCATACGGTAAAATCTAGCTGAGGCTCAATATGCTTAGCAAAATTTCGTTTCCAGCCTCAAATTATTCTTAAGCATATGCTTATCAGAGTCAAATTGAAAGGTTCGTTGATTTTGTCTCTCATCGCAATTCCGTTGTTTTTTTGTTGAAAATCTACCCTATTTCCTTTCTTTGTTTTTCTGAAAGTAAAAAAAAGACAAAACGATGGAGGGAAAAAAATCATGATGAGCTTTCTCAGCCTGGAGATGCTTAGCATTATGCTTCAATTTTGTAGTTTTGTAGTAGCTGACTACAAATTTGAAATTTCTTGTAAAAGTTACTTAAATGTTTTTTTGTAATTTCTTGTTAACCCTTTCAGTGCAATAACCTATTTTTGGGTAGCTTTTTGTTAAAATGAGCTAGATAGGACAAACTTTTAACGCCGATATCTTCTGAACCAAAAGGAATTAGAGGTTGGTTTATAGCTGGTTGGATAATCGAGAGTCTCCTCTTTCTTTTATTTTGGCATTCTTTTTACTTTCATCTCTTCCAAAAGACCAAATTTCGAAATCGTTTGTGTTGCAACTGAATGCGCATTTTATTTCCCTCAACTCAGGCTAAAAATGAAGATTTCAAACAAAAAATAGAGTTGAATTCGCTCGATATATCCGATATCGCAATTAAAGGGTAATAAATGTCTCATTATTTTTATATTTTTGTCATGCAATTTTTCACGGTTCTTGGATTTTATATTAAAAGTCGTGCAACTGAGTATCACTCGTATTTTAAAAATGTTCCCTAGCTAGTTCGTGACCTTTCGCAGTGATTTACAATTTTATGCATGATGAGTTTAATTTCTCCAACTTTGTCAAGGTTAACATGGACATGAAGATTTAAGTCGAGGTATTTTCTTTATACTAAAGTCTCTAAAAAGCGCTTGAATAAAAGAGACAAATTTCTTGTCTCGGTGCATCATTCACCAAACTCGTTTAAGAGACTTTACTACGGAAAACTTGAGTAATCTCAATAATTGGGCTGTTTAATAATTGGCAGGTCCATAACCTCATTGACGATCTTTGCAATCTACAAAGTTACGATTGATCCCATTGAATTGCATAATTCTCTCTAACTCGATTTTCGCGTGTACGTTATGAGAAATCCGAAGGTTCTTTTCTTAACCTTTCCATGGTTGGGGTTCAAGTTCAAACACCTTTAATTCTTATATCATGGATGTCAAAAATATTTCTTCTTAAAACAAGACATATTTCGAACTGATGTAGTTTTTCATAAAATCTTATTTGATTGGTTGGAATGGATCCAATCACCGTTTTCTTCAACGTCCGAACGTTATTTGGTCCTTGAAACAATGTTGAAATAACATTGTGTGGTTGTGAACACGAACCCTGATATTTTAAAGGCTTTTAAAGTCCAGTATCTGTTGCGTTGGGTATATAAATGTCAAATCAGTAGCATTTTCTTTAACTCGAACACTCATGCAGGGAATACACTCTTGTTGAGATGTGCAAATTACGATTGACGCGATGGACATATCGAACCTTTACGTTTTTTTATTTCATTAAAATTTTTACGGTTTTTTACTATTGTTCTATTAACAATAAAAAGCCCAGGATCCGTAATTAATAAATTCGTCTGGAAACGGGGTCAACATTTATATTGCATTTTTAAAGCGAGTTTACTGCTGGATGATTGCTTTTTAAGGTTCGCCTCGTTTGTCCAACGTGTAGTTTTGTATCTTTTCTTATGTTTGGCAAATTACTAATCCAAATAATTTTTAATGAAAAAACTTTTGGAAATATTTTTGAATTTTTTTTCTCACATGGTCCTAACAACGGATCACGTAACTCTCCTGTTTATTAATTTTTGACAAAACTTCTCAATCACCAAAAGCAGTACCTTATTTTGCTGTAAGCTTGTTTTTAGCCGATTTCAGTGTTTTCAAGAATTGAGATTCCTCCAACCGCTTACAGTTATTTTGCGTTATCTCGACGAGAGTTCACTTGTTGTTTGGCAGCAGCTCCTTAGAGTAATTAACAACGGTATTCGAGTAGTCATGGTTCTCTCATTTGAAATCTAAGATCGATCTATCAAGGACTTATCTTTGACAATCAAGTGTTTTTTACATTCCGACACCCCTACACGATTTTGGTGGATTTGACTTGGGGTAATTTATGAGAGGGGGTGTGTGATGTTTTGATTTATTGATTTTGTCCCCTTTTACTTTTATGTTAAAGACATTTTCCACAAAAGTCACGTAGTTTCTTAAGGATTTTTAGTGAGTCACAATTTGGATTGGAAATATAAAAGGAAGGAGAATATTTTTATTAAAAATTCAATGTTTTTTACTTGTAAAAACTTAATTTTAATCTTTTAGATTTAAAATATGATATCTAACGGCTTTTAGTATTGTCGGATTTGTGCTTGTTGTAAACTTAATGAAATTGGTTCAACAGATTTATATTAGGTTGTTCGCCTTTAACGTTATGATTTCATCTCCAATCAATTTTGACCTACCTCATTTTCACATTCTTTAAAAAGAAAGTCATGATATTCTTGCTT
The DNA here is from genome assembly GCA_032270745.1 of Tiaropsis multicirrata. NCBI lineage: Eukaryota > Metazoa > Cnidaria > Hydrozoa > Leptothecata > Tiaropsidae > Tiaropsis > Tiaropsis multicirrata. The sequence goes on from JAUJPO010052183.1 coordinate 13,812, forward strand.
AGCCTGAGATGTTCTTAAGCTCTTTTGTTCTTAGTTCTTTCAGCCTGAAATTTATCCTCATTCATTCCTTCATACTTTATTACATTTTAATTTCGCAGATATTTTAATTTCGCGGTTGAAGCCAAAATGCGTATTTCGCGTCATTTTAAGTTCGCGGTATCAAAGAGAAGAGGTGTATTTCGCTGAGTTTTTCGTATATTTTTCTGATTAGTTACTAGAATTTCGCGTTTTTTAAAAAAAGTGCATTTCTCACTCCAAATACGTTTTTTCGGACGCGGCCACAATGTCGCAAAGTTTTTATTCCATTAAATTTCCAGGCAATAAAGTAGTTGATATCTAATTTAATTTAAGTTTAGCCTGCTTGACCCCTGTTCCGTTATATCCATTATGAAATAGCATCCCAAAAAGCCGTGACGTTTGCTACTAGTGGAAAACACCAGGTATAAAAGATTTCGTAATGGATAAATTATGAATATTTGCGAGAAAGGTTTTTTATCAAAGGGAATATATCTTGTATCGTTTTTCCTCAATTAGCACGTTGTAGTCATTGTAGCGATGAGAAAAATAACATAAAACTCGAAAAATAGGGGGGAAATGGGCTGGACCTCGAATATATTGAGACTTTGTACTTCATCGGCAGAACTAATATATGTTAATTTTGAAGGTCAACGAAAAGAACTTCTCAAAATTCCTAATATACTAATTTTTTTTTTTTTGGCTTGTTGACGATAGGGAGTATGGAATTAATCTGAAATAACCTATTTTTTGACAAGACTACACTTTCATAAGTTTCTTTTGTTGCTGCGTCGGAAAGAAAATTTCAGAAAATATTAATAAGCTACACTTGACATTTTTTCATGTGCTTGCAATGCAGAGAAGAAGCCTTCAATCCCGGTCAAAAGGTCTGTAGACTTTTACAAATGTGCTCCTTGCTTTGCTTCAAGGTTGATGTAAATAAGGTCAGTAGCTATTGCTACAATATGCCAACAGACCACTTTCAAAAGTATCGAGTGGTTATAATGTGTTTTTGGTAATTTTCTGCAAATATTAAAATATTACTCTTCTGTGCCTAATTGTAAGGGGGGTCATTTTCCCTTTTTTACCATTTTTTCACCCCCAAAATCATTTTATAATGACCCCCCCATTTTATGGTAATTTTCTAAAAAAGTGCAAAAACCTTC
>JAUJPO010052194.1:0-14989 GCA_032270745.1 Tiaropsis multicirrata
AATTAATATTTGTTTAGTGAGCTTATTTAAACGTAGAAAGCCTCAGCTAGAGATATTGCTAAAGAATTGATAACAAGATTGGGAAATTGCCTTTAAACAGTTTGGAATTCATTGAAAACAAGGTTGAGAAGTGAGAACTACTAGCTCGATTTTTTCCATTGCAATGATAATTTGAGTTCACGGATGGGGAAAGTTACCTGTGATAACGACTTTTCTATACTTTAATCGGAGAAATTTTAGCGTTTTAGCGTTTTAATGCCATTTTCGCTAAAATTTATCTCGCCGAAACATGTCAAATCGCTAAAATTAATCCACGTTAAATTTTTCAAAAACGCAATTCGATAAAATAAATCCAGCTTGTTTTTTTCTTTTTTTTAACGATTTTTGCGACAATCGTTATCTCAAACCCTTGATATCTATTTTTGTCGGTCCCTTGAGTTCTGTAAGAAAATGTAGGCTTAAAAACACTTGCTTATCTCGAACCTCCGTCATATCTCGAACTTTCACCAAAACACATCTCGAAATTTTTTTTGGAAATAGCGATTCGCTAAAATTAATCCACGCTAAATTTTTCAAAAACGCGATTCGCTAAAATTAATCCAAAAGAAATCAAGATTTTTGTGATTCGCTAATTAGCGCTAAAACTTCTCTCGCTAAAATTTCTCCGATTAAAGTACCATGTGTTTTAGAATCCCAGCCTAGGGACACTGTTCAACATCTCAGGTAGGGATCTGAGTCTAAGAAACATTCAAATGACTCGTCGATATTTGAAGGAGATCAATTTACTAGCAGTGCCATACGAGAAAGGTATCAGGATAAAAATAATGAACCAGCACACTTACAATAGCAAACTTGATACTATACGTGTCTATAACCATTGAATGCAATGACTTATTTTTTTTATTTTATTCAAATCGATATATGAATAGTCGAACGTGCGCAACGCACTGGGCTCAACTTCAGTATTTTCCAATTATTCGAAGGCCCAATTGTAACATTTCAAATATTTCGTATCAGGTAGCAAAGATTTACTTTGGGGCAGGCTGGAGACCTAAAAAATTGTCCGATTTGGCTTTTTAAATTCAATGAATGGATACAATAAAGTAATCACCCAGTCTTCCAGCCCAAAAATGAAAATTTTCAAAAAATGAAAAAAACACCCCCAGGTATTCACCCAAGGAACAAGTATGCCAAATCGAACAATTTTTGAAACCTCCAACCTGCCCCAAAGTTTTAGCCTCGTTTTGGCAAAAACTCGCCCCCAGGCCCCAAAATTAAATTCACCCAAGGAACAAGTGTACTAAATTTTAGCCAAATCGGACAATTTTTGAGGCCTACAGCCTGCCCCAAAGTTTTGGGATAGACACACAGACATTCTCAGATTATAGCTCAACTGAAGTTGATAACAAGGTACTTAAAAAAAGTCACCTAGCGGTTTATCTATATTTTATAATAAAAAATTCTTGGCTTAACATACCTTACGAATACCAGGGTTTTGTTTCTTCAACGCGGACAACAGTTCGTCAATGATGGTTCGAATACCAACTTCGTCTTCCACTGATAAAATCAATTCTTTTGTACCTTCTAGTTCCTATTGACGACGAAAAAACACACAATTGAAAAAGGTAAAAGTGATGATTCAAAAAAAAGATTTTGAAAGAAAAAATGCGTTAACAAACAATTTTGGACAAAATTTGAGTTTAAAGATGAACGTTTTATCTCAATATGCGGTATTCTTTTATGGCATTCAAATGTTTTTTTAAGTAAAAAATCTTCTCGAGATTTTCATTTCATGACAGACTCGAGGAAAAGTTGGCAAGTACCGTCAACCGTTACAACACATTTAACTTACTGTTTGTTTTGGGATCAGTCAAAGTTTATCAATAAAATAGTTTATGCATGTTAAAATGAAAACCAGACAAGTCTTTCTTTCATAGGTGTGAAAGTTGTAAACCAACTGATAATGTTGTAACTGTTGACGGTAAATCGTTTTTTAAATTTAAAAAAGGAGAACACAACGGCGATTAAGTTTCAAAACGAATCATGAAACCGTTCAAATTATCACAATGAAAACTGTTTTGAAAAAGTTTTATTTTTCAAGATTTTTACAATCATAAAAAGCTTCTTGAGCTCGGTATACAATTAATACCTGAGAAAAAAAGGAATTTATTTACGAAAGTCTAAAAACTACCTTTAATTCTCTTAATTTTCGTGCCCTCCAATTTTCGCGTACCCCGTAATAAAAACTCCACTCCATTAAGGTATTTGCCTTCTTTTGGAACTTTGTCTCATCAACTTACAGATTCGCTTCCTTCTTCGGCATCGTTGACAGCTTGGATCATGGCTGGTAAGATACGTTCCAAATGTTTGATGAGCGCTTCACCGGCAACTGACGATAGAATGGCCAGCGCTTTTGTGTTGACAGGTGGTGTTGTCAGCTTGGGCACCAAGAAGGGTAGAACAGATTTTGATTTGACAGCCATCACTTGCTTGAGACCGTCCAATGCGTACTCTGATAATTCAGGATCGTCCTGTCAAAGTGAGAAAAGGGAAAAAGTTTGTTACACAGTAATGATCTCAGCATTGCGAGAATAACTTCCGAATAACCCCACGCGCGGCGGGACATCTTTATTATTTAAAACATATCGAAGGGATAATTTGTGATACTGAATTTATAGGAGCCACAAATCCGTCTGATCGAAAAAACTGGGTGTGGCCACAGAGATTGGGAATATTGATGTCGGTAAAACTATTAAGATTAAGATTCATAATATATGTCAAGTTCTTTTATGGGCTTTAAATCGTATATGATGGTTAAAAGGACTCCTGGGATGGACTAGGTCATTTACTTACCCTACTAACCTTGAAAGTATAGTGCAAAAAGAGTGTCAAATAAAAATGCTACCATGTAGAAACCAGGTCAGTAAATTTTGTTTCTTTCGTGTTAAATCCTGGTTTCTACATATTAACTGTTAGTGCCAATCTTTATGCAATATAGAGTGTCAGTTAAGAAGGAAACATACCAATTTTTGAAATACCACAGGTAATACACCGTCTAAGGCTCGATGTCCAATTGCATTATGAAGGTTCTCGAATGTTTCTGAAGCAGCTAGGCGAACGTCTGCGAGCGGATCAACCAAAGCCAGGCGTACGGTATTGATGAGCGAGTCCTCGAATTGTGCAATCATGTCCCGGCTGGTGGAGTTCATGATCTCGCTTAACCCGATACAGACACCTTGTCGTTTATCACCGTCCGGGTTATTTAACCCGTTTTCAAGGATCGGGATGATTTCGGGTAGGATGCGTTCACCCAGTTTACGGACAAGATCGCCAAGTGTTCGAGCAGCAACCTATTGGAAACAATTATATATACCACTTTTCCGTAGTAAAGTCTCTTAAACGAGTTTGGAGAAGGACGAAGCATCGAGACAAAAATTTGACTCTTTTATGATGAGTTATTTGTATATTAAAAAGCAATATAGTAAAACACTATCACAAGAAAAAAAGTGTTTTTAACCTTCGTTCGAACTCAGGCCTTAAGATAACATAATGGTACGGTATCTTGAGAAGAGATTTTCACACCAATGTTTTATCAAGTAGAAAGTTCAGAAATCCGGTGCCTATACTTAGTAAAAAAAGCCAAATGTTATTCTAGAAGCTCAAGAAATATCTTATCTGTTTTTCTTTCAAATAAAATCATCAAAACTTAGAATTACTAAAAAGAAATGACCATAACAATACCTGTCTTTTATCATAACTTTCACTTGCCAAACATCCAAGCAACAGTTCGAACAAAGTGGGAAGGATGTCGCGCAATGTACGTGCTGTGTTCTGTACAATGACCTTCCATACGTGCAATGCTGCTTGTCGTACCGTCAAAGCAACGTCCGACCGGCCCATGTATAGACCGGCGTAGATACGGTTACGGCGCTCTTTACCAAGAGTGTGTAAGATGACCTACATAAGGTTTAAAAAAATGGAGTGTTTCAAATGAGTATGAAATCCTCCTTGTGTTTTTTGGAATCGACCATTTAAAATATCGGGGCGTACTAAGCACACTGAAAGTTGTGATAAATTATTTTTTATAAATAATAACTACAGGCGTATAAGCAAGCAACGTAGCAAACAATCGATGATAGGAGTATAAGAACAATTTTATAAGAGCAACGAGGCTGAGAAATGGCAAAAGATAGGAACATTTTAAGAACAGTATTAGAGGCTTAAAGTACATGTTTTTTGCTTTTTTATGGATGTATCCTAAACTATAGTTGAACGTGCGCAACGCACTGGGCTCAACTTCAGTATTTTCCAATTATTCGAAGGCCCAATTGTAACATTTCAAATATTTCGTATCAGGTAGCAAAGATTTACTTTGGGGCAGGCTGGAGACCTAAAAAATTGTCCGATTTGGCTTTTTAAATTCAATGAATGGATACAATAAAGTAATGACCCAGTCTTCCAGCCCAAAAATGAAAATTTTCAAAAAATGAAAAAAACACCCCCAGGTATTCACCCAAGGACCAAGTATGCCAAATCGAATAATTTTTGAAACCTTCAACCTGCCCCCAAGTTTTAGCCTTGTTTTGTCAAAAACTCGTCCCCAAGCCCCAAAAATCAAAATCTTCAAAAAATGAAAAAAAAAACAGGTATTCACCCAAGGAACAAGTGTACTAAATTTCAGCAAAATCGGACAATTTTTGAAGCCTTCAGCCTGCCCCAAAGTTTTGGGACAGACAGACCTTCGAATAATTTCGAAAACAAACCTGTGAAGAATGGGCAGTTCCGAAGTTATCGTCTTCCTCTCCGACCGTTGTTTGTTTGCCGGTAACACCGGACAGTTTGAACAACAAATCACCAAGAAGTTGGACGGAAGAATATCGGATACGCCAGTGGGCGTTGAAAAGCCCGGCCTCCAATTGCGGTAAAAGGAACTCGATGGCTGTGTCCGCATACATGTTAATGATACGCTGTCCGGCTTTCAAGGCTGTCTCTCGAACATACTCAGATTCATCGGCTAATCCCTAAAACACGACATTGATGATATAAGTTACATTGAGTCATTTTAACTCGAACAAAAAAATGAAAAACAAGTTGTTCCCATGAGGTTAACAGAACAACGGTAAGTGCGACCCGAAAAATGGCTTTGAAAATCGTAGCCTTAATTTGTACTTTACAGTGTATTTCAAGAATCTCAAAAAGCTACCTTTAAGGGGGCACACATACCCGTCGATCATAATTAGAGTAGTAAAAACTCGGGGAATAATTTCCTTTCGCGATGAAGTAAATAAGAGATCTTCAAAGTACCTTCAAGATAGGGGGAATAATGGGACCAATATAGCCAGTGAAATCATCACCAAAAGTGACCGGTAGATAGATGAACAGCATAAGGTATCCATCCCTGATGTTGGGTGCAAGATCGGCTTTCATTGTTGTCGTGATGACGTCAGGCATCAGTTTGTCCAAACGCTCTTGTCCCAACGCGAACAAAACGTCAGATAAACCTGTTAGTGGAAAGAAAAGGTTCAGAAATCGACACTCATTCTTCAATTTACATCATTGTAAAGCAAAGGGTAAACTCGTACATTTCAGTTCGCCCATCCGAGCTCAATATTTGCAATAGCGAGGTAAGGTTAAGCGAGATAAATCGATGAAGGACGGCGGCTGGCGACCCGACACCGTAGTCCTGCACCTGTCCAATCTAGGACGTTTGATTGGCTAGATTTTGCGGGATAACGGTCACGGGTTGTCCTCCTTCGATTTATCTCGCTTAACGTAAGAAATGTGAAAGAATGTGACCAAACAAAAAGCTCATCATCTTGGCCTTTTAATTTAAACTAGTTCCTCTACCATTTGATCGGTCCCAAAACGTGAAGTGTTTTAGGTTCAACCAATCCGAGTTCAATATTTGCAATACCATCCGTTAAACGGTGGAAGAATATCGGGTGACCCAACAAAACAAAACGCTCATCTTGATCTTTTAATTGAAGTTAGTTCTTTTACAATTTGCTCGGTCCCAAAAAGTCAACAAAAGCTTGAAGTGTTTTAGGTTCAACCAGTCCGAGTTCAATATTTGCAACACCATCCGTTAAACGGTGGAAGAAAAGCTCACCCTTAGGTGACCCAACAAAACTAAACGCTCATCTTGATCTTTTAATTGAAGTTAGTTCCTCTACAATTTGCTCGGTTCCAAAACGTCAACTAACTAACGTCCACTCACTCAGGCTCACTAAGAGATATGCTCTTAGAAGCTTCATAGTACTTGGATATGCTTACTAGGGAGTAAGGACTCTATCTTTGATTTTCTAGATAAAAGGGCAGGTCAAAATTGTATCGAACTGGTAAGCGTCAATAGTATTTTCATGATAGTTTCATCGTTGAACATAATCATCACACTTGCAGCAGGCACAGAACGTTGTTTTTAAGTTCAGACAACGTTCTTTCAACGTCAAAACATTATTTGGACGTTGAAACAATATCGAAACAACGTTGTGTTTCTGCTAGGAGAGCTGGTGAAAGATATTCAATCCAAAACACAAACCTTGTGCGGCACCAGATCTGTCAACGCTGCTGACATCCGAAGTCAATGTCTCCAACAACCATGGCATCAGATCATTGAAACATTCTTCTCCCATTCCCTTGACAGTGGCTCCCAGAGCTCGTGCTGATACGGCCCGAACCTCAGGCGAAGGGTCCAGTAACGATTTCTTCAAACCGGGAACAACGGCCGGCAAATAAGGTGATAAATCCTAGGAAAATGCAGAAGAAAAAAAGAACAGAAAATAGTCAGATATTCAACTATAAGGTTGCAGATAAATTAATTTCTTGGTATATTTATACACAATTTCATTCTTAAATGTATTTTTCACTACCACCAAATCAGGGCCACACAATAAGAAAATTTTGAGATTTTAACTTTTTCAGATTGGCTAAAACTACCTCATTTTTAAATAAAGTTACAGCCGATTCAATATTGAAAATTATGTAATTTTCTAATTTTCCAGGATGGTTTTCTGGGCTAAAACCAATTCCAAGTCTTTCAACGACTTTCCAGGACTATTTTGCCACCGCTTCAAATAGCAAAAAGTAAATCTTTTGTAAGTGGAGTGGAGTGTTCTCAGGGAAACATAAAATTTAAAAAATAATCAAATACCTTAGGGTCTGTCAAAGCGTACATATTTCCCAAAATCTGTGCCGCCATCTTCTTCGTTTCAGTGGAACGCTGACTCAGCGCTTTTTCCAATGTAGGCATGATTAATGCGAGGGATGGCGCGTCGATGAAATGAACGAACGAGGTACTGAGTAGAGCTTTCAAGCAGATGACGGTGTGTTTGTTAGGGTCTGACAACGCATCCAAGATGATTGAACTGATTTCTATGGAGGACATTGAAAAATGTCAGAAACTACTTAAAATCATCATAATAAAACAAGAACTCCGAAAAGTACAACTCAATTTACGCCCAATCATCCATTGTAATCAATATTACAAACCAGATTCTTGATAACACAGACCAGAAAAGAATTAACCCACGACCTCTATGTGCGACGGATGATTGAGCGTAAATTTGGTCCACGACCTCGTCGTTTCGGATTATTGAGCCCAATTCCCTCCCCTGATACAACTTTGATTAATACAATTCCCTTGAAAATACTATTGCGATCGCGTAGTTGCTAAAAACTAAAGGCCATCTGAACTGTGACAGATTCTTGATAAAACAGATAATATGTGACGCCCCAAACGATTTGGAGTACATGACATGAAAATCGGGCAAGCTAAAGTCAGAAAAGTGTCCGGCTTTGTGACGGCTAGCGGTGTATTCAGCCGGATATTTTGTTTTTTCTGCCGGCAAGGAGTCGGGTGAGAAAATTTTTGTTCCTCGGTGTTTGGTCAGCCACTTTATTTTTTGACGGACATTTAAAGCCGGCTAATTTGTTTGCCAGTGACGATAAAAAAACAAAACAAAACAAAAGGGAAAAGAATAATTCTAAAGTGTCTAATGTTTTGTTTCTTATGTGTGTGTGTTGAAAAAAACATTTGAATAAGACAAGAAAACATTCGAATAAAACAAGAAAACATTCGATTTCTTAATGTATCTTTAGCATATGATTCGAATAAAATTGTTCGAAAATTCGCGAAAAAGGAAAAGAAAGTTTTTCTTCTATTTGTTGCTTGTTTGTTGACGGACAGAAGAGAAGGAAAAGTTTTATTGATCGTTTTTGTTGTGGAATTTTCTCTGTTCTATTTTGGAAATGTATATTATATATATCATAAAATACTATCATAGATTTAATTCTTTGTTTATGAGAGAGAACCTCTTTGTATGTATGTTGAACTGAAGAGACAATAATAGCGTAAGTTTTTAGCAAATTTTACTCGAGAATGATTTGTTTATAATTATTTGGTTTATTTATGTCAATCAGCAGCAGCTCAAACTCCTGTCGTAATGTAAGTATTGCCGTATAAAGACTGCAGAACAATGCGAATTCAAGCTAATAAGTTCGCTTGTTATTTTTGAGAACATCCCTGTCTCTGTGCCCTAGAAGTGGGTACCAAATTTAAGAGCTCAAGGGGGTGAGTCAAAACTTTCTAACCCACTAGGTTTGGTCAAATCATGAAGGTCATAATAGTGTCATTTTTCCAGCAGGGTCATTTCAGTTTTTTTGTTTTTAAATGGGGCGAATGAGAACATTTAATTTTCAACTGGGTTGACCATTTTCTCAATGTGCGAAATGACAGGCCTTTTTAATTTTTATACAAGAGTGTCTAGTGGAAGGGATCCCAACTGGACATAGAAGAAACAGTTTTCCAATCAAGTTTTGGAAGAGCCAGTATGGTCCCACATAAATTTCATCAAAAGAGAAATCACACGAAAGTCTTGTTTACTTTTTTAGTACGGCAGCCGAAAAATAACAATAAAGAATGTACTCCAAATTGCTTAGGACGTCACATATTAGCATAGGATTCCCAGTGGTTACTAACAATGGTATTTTCCCCAATATTTTATCAAAAAACATTTTTCTCAATGACAAAAACACCAAAAAGGTGACCCCCACGACTTTGGATAGAACATGACTTGTTTTTTATTGGCAATTAATGCTTCTTGTAAAAGACAATATTCATTTTGGAAGTCTCATTAAAAGAAACTGAGGTGTGTCTTTCATTAATTAGGAGGACCCATTATGGTGTTGGGTTCCGACCGGGACTAGATTAGCTGAAATCCTTCTGATTTTTTAAGCATATCAATAAAAAGTTTTCCCTGACTTTACCAGGTTACCCCTGGAAAATAGTCTAAATTCCAGGTTTTCCTTGATCGCTGGTATATACCTTGAATTTCAGGGTTCTTTATGACACCTCCAATCTGTCGGAGGGCTTGTTGACCAGCTTTCTGAACCTTCTGATGGGAATCAGCCAAGACGTCCGTCAGACGGGGTACGATGCTGGGTAGACACGAAGATAACTGCTTGGGTGCACAGAATGACATGGCACCAAGAAGCTCTGCGCTACCTGGAATATAAGAATGATAACAGCATTCGAGTTGATCTTTCTGATTTTTCATTGCTACTTAAAAAAAAATTTCTGTGATAGGAGAGATATTAGAGAGTTTATGAATGGGATAAAATAATTGAGTGCAAATGGTAGCCAAAAAGCCAAGTTAATATTCGACGCGCGGTGCAATATCCTTTTTCTAACCAAAGATTTAGAGGGCATTGTTTTCATGGTTTCCCCGTGCTCGAGCAAAATGGACAGCGGATAGCTGGACAACGTCTTTACCTGTTCTCAAGATTACACTCACACAGGACCATGTACTCGCACTCGATCCCACCTGGAAACAGCTCATTATTTAAGTTTCTACCTAGATTCTATTGTTCAGGCTACAGAAAAAAGGGAATTGGAAGAATTCAATCGCATAATAACGTACCTGTTTTGGTTCTCCACGCGTCCTCTTCCAAGGCTTTCAACAGTGACGGCAACACCAATTTCACACCATGGTTGCTGAGGTTCTTCATGACAGCCTTGGCTGTATCGTCCGCTGCTTCTCTAACATATTGGTTGCCATCACCAAAGCATACCAGCAGATGGGGTAGGAGGTGAACGACGTAGGGCTCAAACAGACGACCCAGCATGGTGCACAAAGTCTCAAAGGCAAATAAGGCACCTAAAAGAGCAGAATAAATTTCTCTTTGTTCTAAGAAAAAACGAACTCTATGTAAACTATCCCCATTCAATTTCATCCCTCCATTACACCAAATTAGAATTTTTAGATTTCAAAACGCACGTAGACGCCCTAACGAAGACATTTTTTTACCACTATTCGACTTTCGAATTTTTTGTTCGGGCTAGGCCAAAAAACAGGACCGCATGGGTATCGGAAATCTTTTTAACACTTTTAGACTTTATTCAGGCGGCGGGAAGGGAAGAAATAATTAACCCTAAAAAAATAAAAAATAGTATACCTTCACGATGTTTCCAGACCTTCTTGTCTTGAATAGCAGTATCTAAGCTACTGATCACGTTATGCTGTTTCAACGACAAAATACCAAAACCTTTGACAACACCGGCTAAACCGTAAGCAGCTCCGCGCCTCTCACCGTATGACTCAGAGTCCAGAAGCTGAAAATTGAAAAGTAAAAATTCATTAATTTCATATGACAAAAGAAATGTTCGTTTCACTAATCTCTACATTAATCTACTGGATCGGGCTTTCTGGACACATGTTTTCAAGGAAACCCATAAGGAAATAGTCTGTCCAGTGTTTTATAGAGGTCAGTGTTTTGAACCTCGAGATTTTTTGGATATTCAAACTAGTTTTTTTCCAGACCGAAGTGAGATGGATTCTTTTACATTCTGTTGAGTTGTGGTTTAAAATGTTTTCTCTAGAAATGGTTTAACGCATGAGATAAATGAAAGATGTAGCAGTGTTTCAAAGAAACTAGGCTTATGCCATAATACCCTCAATCAGGAAAATAAGAATATCGAATTGTTAGTGATGAGGGAAATTTGTAACTCAATCACCGTTTAAAAGAAGGAGAGGGCAAAATCCGGATTGTTTTTCAAAAAAAAGTCCGGATTTTTCATGAATAAGTAAAAAGTAAAATCTTTAAAAGAAGATATTGAAAAGATATACTTTGGACAGGAGATTTTTGATCAATTCAGCAGCTTCATTCTTGACGGCACCACAAAGAGGTGGTAAACAGTTGGCCACCGCTTGTTGAACCTAAAAGTGGAGAAGTAGAAATGAGTATATTCCGTATCCTACTCTTCACAGATCAATACAATAAAAATATTATTCAATCAAGCTGAGCTAGGAAATCTGGAAAATTATTATTATTTATGTGTCGTTTCCGTAAAACTAATCATCATAGCTGATATCCTTAAAACAGAGATTGAAAAAAAACTAAATACGAATTCATTCCTTACTTGTTGAGAAGGTGTTGAGAGTGCACCCATCAGTTTTGCAAAAATCGGTTTGATCTAGAACAAATCAAATCAACGAATTAAGGTTAGTGAACACTTGTTAATAAAATAACTCGTATTTAAACTTAAGATGAAGTGTTTGCTCGATTTCCACCCCTTTTTTCGGCTGCCATCTTAAAATCTTGGATAATCAGACGGGTGACAAAGCACGGGAGTCAACAGACATTACTCTTCTCTTGTAAGAGTGCTTATACAAGGAAAATACCTATAATAACGAAAGTTATGGATTATAGCAAGACATACACCCAACCAGATATCACGAGCAAATTCTCAATAATTTAATGATAACATTAATATCAAGTTTGATTTCAATTGTAGGTCAATGATTTGAAAATCAGGGGAGCAATCAGATGTCAGAGAAGAGACGCATAATATTATCGTTGGGCTAACCAGGATGTCCTTATTACGTACGCTTTAAGGCTGATTTCCACTCGTCGCAGCGAAGCGCTCACTTTTTTGTGTGGTTGAAATTCATTAGTAAAGATTACATCATCGGAAAAAGCATTGCACTAAAAAAAAAATTGACAACTGTTCTACTTTTTAGAATTGCAAAACTTGTAAACGTCACCGTATTTCCTCAAATAAGCGCCGCGGCGCTCTTTAAATTTTAGAGATTTTAGGTGCGGCGCTCTTTTCAAATCTTTATTTTCCCAATATATAAAGCCTGAGAAATCAAAGAATCGAGCATTTTTCTAAAAATTATGTAGGTTTCAACCCACAAAACATACCACACTTAATTTATTTACATATTTAGAATTAGATGTGGAAGAATTTAGTAAACTATAAAAAACTTTTTTGTTCAAACAAAACACATACTGGTCTGTTCTTTCTAAAAAGCGCCGCTTTCAGAAGTGCGGCGGTCTTTAGAGGGCGGCGCTTATCAGAGGGCGGCGCTAAATAGAGGAAATACGGTACTTACTGATGACTTCATGGTGGTCTATTATTACGTCGTTTTATTAAAAAAAGTCAAGCGCTGCGCGCGCGGTGACGAGCGGAAACCTTATATCATCTCAGAATAGGATACCGGGTGGAGGCATCTTACCTTGGGATCAGTCTTGGAAAGATGTTTAGCAAGAGAACCGGTCAGAATGATGACGGATTGACGGATGACATCTTGTGCGGAAGAGTCGGGTGCCCGGTCCAAAAATTCATCGAAAATATCCAGTAGTGACTTCATGTTATCCTGAAAATATAAAACAAAAATCATTTTCTTTATCTTGAATATAAGTTTCATGAGTGTCAATGCTTCAATTTTTCTGATCCGATCAGAGGTGGTCAGGAGCTATGACCTAAAGATCAAGTATAAGTAAAATAATACCTGTTACATATGATCTATTCATTCGCGTTAAGAATTTTTGCTATGAATAAGTCTTTTTTCCAAACCCTTTTTTTAAGTAGAGACATAATTACGTAACATGGACTTTACTTAAATTTTTACTTTTGGGAAAGTTATTCGTACCGACTCGGGAGTTCACATAAAGCAACTAATTTGTAACCCCTAAGCAACTTAACCATGGTATCCTAACTCATGAATTGCTTGTCTCCCATGTGAGCTCTCCCCTTTGGGTATAGCCATGCTGGATCTGACCCCCCCCCTCCCCCACTAAGGAGAAATTCCTTCCCTTGAGGTTGGCACTATTTTCTAGAACATCTCGATTCATCTCTTATAAAAAAAGATTTTTACAGAAAAAAAACATGGAGCATCCCCCCTCCCTTTAGAGATGATAAAGTATTACCCCGCCCCCACCATCATCTTAAGGGCTCGCAAACAAAACGAAGTCGATTTTTGTTCAAGGCCTTTTCTGTTTATCTACAAGGGCTAAAGAAATAATTATATACAAGAATATTGCAGGAATAATGGTTTGAAAGATTTTTAGTAAGCAGCAGCAGGTAACTCAACCCACACCATGTCGATGTAACTTTAAAAGCATAATAAAATACAAAAAATGCTAATTAAAAGTAATTAAAGATTTCTCATTATTAAATAAGGTAATTAATGAGCTGTCAAGGTTATGCAGGATCTTCAAAAGAGATTTATAGTAGAAAAATATGATATACCATATGTACTCTATGGATATACCAACTATTATAGCTTTTATCAATTCTATTAATTAAACAAAATTCATCAAAATTTTCTTCATTGAATTGATCTTAACCACTCAGAGAATAACTTTTAATACCTTTTTCTAAAGAACGCGTCATCTCTATTGTTTTGAGTAACCATATGAGCATCTTATAAAACTTCTACACAACTGAAATCTCCACTAATTACTACTCAATCAATACAATGTAGAATAAAAGAAAAAGAGAGGCAAAGGGGCATTTTTAAAAATCACCCTCAGTATTATGGTAGCATTTTCTTTCCCACCGACATAAACACCTTCTGCGGATGGCAATGTGGTGCATACAAAGTTAGAGGAAAAGTTTTACTGTAGGAACAGAAAGAGAAGTTTGTGGAAAGATTTTGAGCATTCAAATACATTAAGAAAGTTTATCTTAAAAATACAGGTGTTGGGACTAAAAAGGGACGGCGTTTCTTTAAGCTGTCCCACGTCCCACTGACAAGAACTGACTAACAGAATTCTATGTACTTTTATCGCTTTATACTACATTTTTATCCATCTTTTAAGGTCCCGCAAAAATAATTTTCACCTTTCCGTTTTAGTTTTAGTTTTTTAAATCAAAGTGTAATTAAGAATATAATGGCAGTAGCGTTCAATCCAATTGAATTTGGTTACGATGTGACTTTGGTCGGTGAGGATGAGAAGACATCAGTCCTTAACATCGCTGGCCAAAACAAAGAATTTGCTGGTGGCATAAATAAAGACGATATCACATGTGCAATTTGTCATTTGATTTTGAAAGAGCCTGTGCAAGCGGTGAAATGTGGCCATCGTTTTTGTGGGAAATGTATTGGGAAATTTCATGAAACCAAGTAAGTTTTCACGATACGCCATTCATTTATATCAAATTTAGTATCTATATGATTGATATCGGGACGATTATTACAAGGGTACAAGTAGGGCGTTTTTTAAAGGGCTACGAGTGGGGCGTAAATTGCAAGGGTACGAGTTGGGCGTTTACTACATGGGTACGAGTGGGGTGTTTATTACATGGGTACGAGTGGAACGTTTATTACAGGAGTACGGGGTGGGGTGTTTAATACAAGGGTACGAGTAGGGCGTTTATTACAAGAGTACAAGTTGGGCGTTTATTACAAGGGTACAAATTGGACGTTTATAACTAGTGTACAAATTGGACGTTTATAACAAGGGTACTAGTTAGGCGTTTATTACAGGGGTACGAGCGGGGAGTTTATTACAGGGGTACGAGTGGGGCGTTTATTACAGGGGTACGATTGGAGCGTTTATTATAGGGGTACGAGTAGGGCGTTTATTACAGAGGTACGATTGGAGCGTTTATTACAGGGGTACGAGTAGGGCGTTTATTACAGGGGTACGATTGGAGCGTTTATTATAGGGGTACGAGTAGGGCGTTTATTACAGAGGTACGATT
>JAUJPO010052205.1:0-14989 GCA_032270745.1 Tiaropsis multicirrata
AAATCTCTCAAAACAATCCGATTCAACATTTACGATGTTTATAATTTCTCTTTTCTGCCTTCTCAGTTTTGCTGACAAATCGTCATACATCACATTTCACGAGAGCAGTAAAATCACGTCATTTTACACGAGTGAGAACGTCGAGATTCGCCGGTTGTCGACCGCTTCAAGATTACGCAACCCCAAAGACAATTATTACACCGATTGGAAATGGTATTGGAAAGACAATTCTGGAAAGTGGATTGAATATTCCGGAAAGGTAGCTACGGTTTTTAAGTAAAATAAAAAATTCCATACTCACGGTCATTTTTACCGTTTGATTCACTATTCGCGAAATTAGCGACACCCTACAATAATCAGAGTCGGTTACAGAAGGTACTCAAAGCTTTTGACGGAGATTGTTGACTTCCAAATAAGGAATATGAGTAAAAGCAACACTCTTCTCCGTCATTTTTTTTAGAACCTTCTGAATCCGCCACCCTCCATCTGGTTTCTTAAAACATGGAGAAAAACATATTATGTACTATGTAAGAACTAAGATAAGGAAACTGCTTCTGTTGCGTTTCTACTGAAAATCAGCTCCATGTAGACTCTCTAAGAATAGTAATCGAACGTCATTTATTTTAGCGACTACAATCAACTCAACTTACCCCTTGTGTGTGGGTTAAACTCGCCAAATTAAATTAAGGTTTCGCCAACTTTACCTGATTTCTTTAGCGCATCAATGAATTTCTATCACACATTAGCTTTGAAATGAAAATTACCAAATGATGTTTCGACTTTTTTGCGAGATTTTAAAATTTAAACTACCTTCAAATTTTAACTTTTCGGACAACTGCCAAATTAAATTTGCGTTGAATTACGTTAGATATAAACCACTGGCAACGAATCGAAAGATCCTGCACTACCAATGTATGACCCAGTGTTCTCAAATGTAACTAATTGAGTGGGAAGTGAACCCACGACCTCTCGCTTGCCGGTTGCTATTGTTGTCACGTGATCCATAGTCACAAGAAGAGATGGAAACGCTCGGGCCGTCGCTTAAGCTTTTTGCCTACGGGCAAAAATTATGTTGGAAACGGAACGACGGCCCAATGGACATGCAATGGTCGTCAAAACACAAATGTCGATTGTTTCTTTAGACAATTGACATTTTCAAAACAAAAATGTAAACAAAAGGGAAACGAAGCGAACGCCATTGAATTTACCATATTTGTCTACAGGTCTGCAGGTCCGATGTCCTGGACACTAGCATTTTCGTAAACAATAACATCAGCTAATAGGATCTCAAGCTTTTCCAGACTATCTCTTCTTGTGACTATACGTGATCTAAGCAACTGATTCTTTTGTTGACCATTTTAGGTAACTTCTGATACCTTAGAATATGCATTCACACACGTAAATGCTTACCACTTCAAAACCGGAGAATATAACTACAAGTTAGATTTTGATGCTATGCAACAACAGAATTTGGGACCAGATTATTTCACCAAAAGAAATGTCATTCGAAGACCTGTTTTCCTTTCCACCAATAATATGTAAGTTTCAAAATTTTGCTAATTTTTATCCAGCAGCTGTAGTAGTACATAGTGTACACGCTATTTATAAGAATAGTGTTTTTTATTGAGGGTGCATTGTTCTTATTTTTTCTATTGTTCTAAACAATAGACCTATTGTTCTAAACCCAATAATCACCCTTATTAAATTCTTATAAAAGAAATATATATACGTGTATATTATACCATCTGTGTCTAATTGTACAGGGTAGGTAGGTAGGTAGGTAGATAGGTAGGTAGGTTCAGAAGATTTTTCTTAAAATGATAATATGAAAAAAAAGATGAATCTCGTTGGCTTTCCCTGGGAAAAAGAAGGGTTTTCAGCACTGTGGTTGGGTCAATTATAACAGTATACAAAAGGAAAGTTTTCGCGGAAGTGATTTTCGCGAATCCAGTATAGTTTCGTGGAAGAAATTTTCGCGGATTAAATAAAAATCAACTGTTTCAATCACTCCACTTTGTTTAGACAAACAGCACAAGATGACGACATAACGCCCTGGCATTGGCCGAAAGAAGTTTCAATGGAGGGCGGACGCCTTGATATCGAATCTTCAAAGAAACAGCAAATCGTCCAAGAATTCAAAACATCTATGGAAAGAAACCTGACAGTTTTGGATGTCGAAGAAATTTGCAATGCTGAGTTTTATCAAAAATATCAAAGGTAGAGAAATACTTGTCTTGAATATTACTCACTTTGCATATTTGATGTACGGTTTTACGAGCGGTCGAATGTAAATTATTTTGCTAGTCCCTTTTCGAACAACCAAATCTTTTTTATGGTGGTGACTCGCAGTAAAAGGTTTTAGAGTTTTTAAAGTTCCTTTGGTGGTTAAGACAGGCTTAATTGTCCTAGCCTTGTGGATGTTAATATCAATTTTCGTCAAGAGAACAACGGGCTATTGGTTCTAGCGTTCTAAATAGATTTGAACAGACACTAGCTGAACATTCTTTGGATCCATGAAACATTTACGATGACTTTGTTTCTACTAATACTATAGCCAATGGTGCAGCATCTTTTTCTGTTTTATTTAAATTTTATTCCCAAACCATTGAAATATGAAAACAAAAATTATTTCAGCAAAAAGAAGATATTAACAAAGAAACTTGGTGGAAACGATCTAAACGAGCTCGAATTGTATCACGGGACAGATGCCACAGTGGTCGATGGGATATGTGTGCAAAATTTCGATTGGCGATTGAACGGTAAAAATGCAACGGCTTTTGGTCAAGGAAGCTACTTTGCGACAAGTGCTTCTTACAGTTTGAATTACACAAGACCTGACTCCAATAACATTCGATACATGTTTGTAGCGAAGGTCCTTGCTGGAAGATACGCTCAGGTATGTGTGGGTTTCTCGCTTTAAGTTTTGGGGTTTCTCCGTATGAAATGTGATTTCGAATAGATAAAAAGCAAGGAAGACGAGATCTTAAACAGAAAATTATTGACTACAAGACTACAAGAATATAGTCTATTATACTATACTGTAGTCTATACGATCTACCCCCTCTGATAAATTTTGCGTATCGAACAAGATTACGCCATAAACGACTCCAGTAAACTTAAATGCTGTTGGTAGTTTTTAGGATAATCCTTGCCGGAGAGGAGGGGAGGTGACAATGGATCTACTCATATGAAATTTTGCTTCGTTAATTTTTAGGGAAGTTCAGACATCAAGCGCCCACCACCAATATCACCATCAGATCCTCACACACTTTACGATAGTTGTGTCAATAACATTTCAACGCCTTCAATGTATATTGTATTTGAACGTGACCA
The DNA here is from genome assembly GCA_032270745.1 of Tiaropsis multicirrata. Lineage (NCBI taxonomy): Eukaryota > Metazoa > Cnidaria > Hydrozoa > Leptothecata > Tiaropsidae > Tiaropsis > Tiaropsis multicirrata. The sequence goes on from JAUJPO010052205.1 coordinate 3,334, forward strand.
ATGTTATCCTCAATATCTCATTACGTTCTTACAAGATGACGAAAACCTTTCGTCGCCTAGCAACCGATATGACCGATATCTTCAAACAGTCAATCAGTACGACATTCGAAAACAGCAACAAGCTATCGCTTCTATCGCAAGAAAACACAAATCAAAACCCTTAACTCAAAGACCATTTAAATCCATCAAGCGACATGCTTCTGCTACAAGTGACTCAACAACTCCTGATGATTGGTCATCAAATATCCCGAGTTCAAGTAACTCGGGATACTCATCAAATAGTTACTCAACATCATCAAATCGACCCACAGCACAGCCAAGTGCTTCTAAAAACAAGGGAGATAAATGTGTCATTTCTTAGTCTAGTTTCAGATCGATCTGTTATTTTACCTTGAACGTTTCAGTCATAAATTTGGTGATTTTTTACGCGACTGTACTTGCGAACGACAAACGACAAACGTATCTTTTGCTTATTACGGTTTTATTACCAGTACCAGTACCAGTGTCAGTTCCGAGATGGCTTGTTTGTTCCTTTTCTAGACATTTTCGCTAGTTACCATCCGTCAGATGATGAATGATGGGACAACTTTACTTTGGTCGGTTCTGAGATGACTTTTTGTTCCCTTTCTGGACCTTTTTGCTAGTTACCATCCGTCAGATGATGAATGATGGGACAACGTTATTTTGACTTTTTTGGGTTAAACAAGAGGAGTGGGAATTAATAGGAAACAACTTTTTTTAAATTTTTACTAACTAGGAATTTTTGACCTAGGAAAAACTTTTTGAAAACCTCTTTTTAATTTCCCCTAGCTAGTTTACCATCGAATTCCTGGTTGGTAATACGAAATTAAACCCTAGGAAAAACAACAATTCTATCCAGTAAATATTTAAATTATTTTCCTACCTGGTAAATCTTACCATAGAACTTCTTAGGTAGGAAAATCTCATTTTCCCTAACTGCTAGTTCCTACCATGTTTCCTAGCTGGGAAAAATGAAAAGCTTTCTCATAGAAAATATCAAGTTTTACTATTTAGTTATTTGCTTTTTTTTTCCAATGAAAAACGATCCGCCATAAATTGCCTTTTGCCATTTAGGGAGTTCTTATCGAGTTAATGGACTACTTTTGTATATTGTGAAACATTTCCGATTTAGCCCTCTAGCCAACTTAATTTTTCAGCTTACAATCTTCATTTTTGGCTTGAGTTGATATGAATGCAAAGCTACAAAGGCTTTAAAATAAAAAGGCAATCACAAACCCTTTGGTCTGGTCCTCGTTGCTTTGATGAATGATGAAGATATGAGTTGTTTTCCATTCTTTTTCACTTCTTTGGTTAATGATACATTATATTAAAACTTTTGTTTGGGTAGGTAATATAGTTTTATAGATTTATTAGATTTTATTTTAACACTTCTAAGATTTGTTTATTTTTATAAGTTGCCTCTACAGTGATACCAGCCCGAGGGGTACTAGTTTGAGAGATGCTGGGTATGTGCGGCCCGGACCTCCGAAACCCGACCCTTAGAGAGACTTTTTCCCAAATTTGTGCCCTAATTTGCGAAGATTTACGTCGATTTTTACGACCCTTAGAGAAACTCGGAAAGCTTGAAAAACCGAACCTTAAGGTCCACACATAACCAGACATTTTTGCCCAAGTACCCCCCCCCCCCCAAGATACCGGGGGTGAAAACGGGACAGCGTTCGAGCAAGAAACTACAATAATTTTGAAGTTTCTTGGTTAGAGTAGAGAGTAGGTATGCAGCGCAGTTTCAACTATTTTAAAACTCCTATGATTTGTGATGGTAATAAGGATTACATAATAATTTTCGAAGGCTAGCGTGGGTCCTGTCATATCCTGGGTTAGTTACCTATGCTACCCCTCAAAACGAATAACTAACAAATATTTTGACTTTTATGACTTTTTATAAATGATTCAAATAATTTTAACTGAAAATTTATTAATAATGATTCGTGTTGTTGTATCCATTTAAAAGTATGTATTTTTCTTTTATTTTATGATACACAATTTGGTTTTATTAGGCTTTTCTCGACCCTCGCCTCTGTACCAAACCCTATTTTTCATGTAGATAATGGAATGTTAACAGGGTTTGTTACTCTTTAGTTAAGCGAGCGGAAATATTTTTCATCCGCCGAATTCGTACGTGGATTTGCATCTCAAACCGCTTCTGTTTAAAGCGATTTCTGTTCTTTGAAATTTTTTGAAGAATACATCATAAAAAAACAAATGACAATCAATTTCTCGGAATTTAATCAACCCATTGATTTTATTCAATGGTATAATTCTTTGATATGTTTCTTCTCTTCTCTTCTCTTTTGATTTGATTTTTTTTTGGCTCATGAATTATTTATCCATCGCCGGAAAGTTAATTTCAATGAAATTATGAAAGACAAGAGTATTTTTAGAGAGTATATTTTGATTTCAAATTTTAGGTAATTTTCACCCGTCTGTTGATGAAAAGGAAATTCTTTCAAATGGCATATTGGGCATATTTCAATAATTGTAAGTTCTTCTATGTTTTTTGTTCACAAAATGCATAATGCATAATTACGATGGCCCAGAAGGCTCAAAAAACACTATAGATGGCGAGTTACGTGCGGGCTAGCTGTGTAAAAATTGTGCACAATGTGATAGAAACATGAACTTTGCATAGGGGTGCAAAAAGTTTAGGGTGTAAAGTTCAGTTTAAATAGTCCTGACCCTTGAGAAATGACGTCATCTTTTTAACGGATTTTTCTCAATATCTTTTAATGACTTAATTTTTAGATAAATGTTGTAACATGGGTTACGCAAGGAGCTATTTATGACCTTAGGCGCGTATGATCCAGCCTGTACATAGATTTTTTTTACAAGTTTTGCTTAGACAAATTATGTACAGGTTGGATCATACGTGTCTTAGGTCATAAATAGCTCCTTGCGTGACCGACCTCGCTGATATTTTTCTGAACGGGCATTAAAAATGCTTTCCAGCGGAATAGAACATAATGTGCTTTGGACCAAAAATTAAATTTAGCCTGAGATCCCATTCTGGTCTGTAAAATACACAAACAGGTGGGTTTTTTTAGGTCTGAGATTTAAATCCAACTTTGACCCCTAAACTACCCCTGTGCAAAGTGTCATGCTTCTATCACATCGTGCACAGTTTTTATGATTTCTGTCACAACTAGCCCGCACATGCTCGGAATTCAGGCAACCTTGTACCCAAGGTGATAAGCTTTCTGACATTAGATATGACGCTTAGGTAAAGGTAGGCTTCCTATTACCAGATAGCCTATTTGCATTTCATCATTTTCCCGCGAACCCACCGACCGTTCGCCCTGGAATCGAGGTTGTGAATTCAGGCGATTAATTTTTGAGTGATAATGAATGTGTAAAGAAGGTCTGAAGAAACTTTCAGATTTACCTTTTTTTCCACCAAACAGCCTGTTTTTATCTACCATGACCGCACTATGTACTCTTTTGTATGTAATTGTAGGGGGAGGGGCGTTGAATAAGCAGAAAAGTTCTGAAAAAAATGGGGGTCTTAATAAAGTGATATTTAAGTGATTTTCCTAAAAAGCCCTAGGAAAATAAAGGTTTTTATAGTCTCAAAAAAGTCTTTCATTTTTTGTAGTTGCAAACACAGATTTAGCTGATATCCATGACTGGATAGTTCAAAGTGAATCAGAAAAGATTGGGCTCAAACGCCTATCAAAGAAATTCGGATACATCGATGATTTTGATTTACTTGATAAGCTGCAAGAGAACATTGACTATTTTTGGATTTCGGAAACCCCCGAGAATGGCTATGAAATCCGTCCAAAAGTACCTGTAAACCTCTGTAAAGACTATCTTGATAACCGAATCTGTTATGATAATGCATGTGAAGAACTTCATATGTGTAAAAGGTTGCTATGGTCACAAACGTCGTGTCCTAGCCGTGAAGCTTGCGAATACAACCACAACATCAACACCGGCCACAATAAAGCCATCCTCAAAACATTATTCCCGAAAAGCTACTACAACATAAACTACAAACTGGAAGTGCTACGTTCTTCATTTCCAAGAATTTGTGGTGTGTTTCTCAGAAATGGAGAGTGTCCAAAACCATTTTGTGGATATTTTCACATTTGTCCTGATTTCGTCATCGGGACATGTCCAACTGGAACATGCAACCTGGCTGCGAAAAGCGGAAAACCAAAATCAACTGTTCATAATTTCACAACAGCACATAATAGGAGAGTTTTTCAAATGTTTTTCCCCAACGATTATACTATTTGTCGTGATACAATAGCTCCAAATATTCTCATGAAACCAGACATTTCTTCAGCACCCACAATTCATTTCTTCAGCACCCACAATTCATTTCTTCAGCACCCACAATTCATTTCAAAGCAACATCAAGTACAAGGTAAGTAAAAACTTTGATATTCAGATGGTGAATTTTCGATCAAAATAATCATCTTACCGGAGGGTAGTTAGGCAAAAAGTATTACTGGTTATGTGCGTACGGGATTTCGGTCTTACGGAAATGGACCTTTTTATGTCCGGAATTTCTGAAATCGTGTCAAAACGGTTTTCGTAAATTGAGGAGCTCTTCGGTTTCGGAAATAGACCCATTTCCACCGAAAATTCGGTGAGAATGAGATGATTGAAATGGAAATAATTTTGTCCCAAAAAATTTCGGTTTCGGAAGCTTGCGAAAAATCTTTCGGTATTTCGGTATTTTAAAACCCCGTATTTTCCTCAAAGCATCTGACGAATTAGTCCTGACTAGTAAGAAAACTGTTTGTTATTGCGCTTCAACTCCTTGACATCAGGCTAACTTGCTGCGTTATTTTCTCTTAATAGCCTTCATATAGCTGAAACATCCGTAGAAATTCCAAGCCATTGGCCAAAGAATTTGTCTCTCAACGGAACTCGAATTGAACTAAAGTCACAAACAATGAAAAATGAAATCATCCAGAGGTTCGAAAGATCAATCAAACTGAATGTTCAAAACTCAATCAAACTGAATGTTCGAGTTATGGATGTGGAAGAGATTTGTAATGAAAAGTTTTATGTACAATATCAAAAGTAGGTAACATGTTTTTTTGAATGAAAATGAAATTCCGCTAAAATTTCGCAAGAATTTTTATACCAGGTACATTTTTTATTTTTAAGTGAGAAGAAGGGATTCATCAAAAAGCTCGGAAACAACAATCTAAACGAGCTCGAATTGTATCATGGGACAGCAGATGCCACAGTGGTCGATGGGATATGTAAACAAAACTTTGATTGGCGATTGAACGGTAAAAATGCAACAAAATATGGCCAAGGAAGCTACTTTGCGACAGATGCCTCTTACAGTTTGGAATACACAAAACCTGACTCTAATAACATTCGATACATGTTTGTAGCGAAGGTCCTTGCTGGAAGGTACGCTCAGGTATGTGGAGCATCCATTTCATAAACAAGAATGATTATGATATGAGTTCATAAGAACAACCATATAAACATAAGACTTCAAATACCAAAAGGTTAAAAACATACTAAGAACAATTTAAGCCTTCTAATAGAAATTTCTGAAGAAAATTGCTTAAAAAAAGCTAGAGGCTCTTTTCAGTAAAGTAAAATTAAGACTATTTCAAGGCCTTCGGTCATCAGAAAAGAAGGCATCCTTCGGTCTAGCCTGCCTTGAATCCGATCATCAGCCGAACTCATTTTCGTTGTTTGGTGTTCAAACTTCTGTTGCAAATTTACTCATGAATAATTTTGCCTATCAAACGTATTTTGTTTTGAAAACACAATTGTAGGCAAAAAGAATGGTGTGAAAATCCTCTAGATTTTTCTGTTTTTAATTTGTAGGGAAGGTCAGACATGAAGCGCCCACCACCAATATCTCCATCAGATCCTCACACACTTTATGATAGTTGTGTCAATCACATTTTAACACCTTCCATTTATATTGTATTTGAACGTGACCAATGTTATCCTCAATATCTCATCACGTTCCAGTTATTAAACGAGAGGTTTACATACCATTCCCAAATGAAAAATCTTGTTCAAAATTCAACCATCAACAATAACAACATCATCATCATCAACAACAACAACAACAACAACAACAGAATCATCAACAACAATAATGTAGTATCGAATACTACAACTCAATATTCATTTCAGAGCCATCAGAAACAATCCTTATCAAATAGTCAAAGTTACTCAACAAAGTCAAAGACTCTTACTTCAGTGAATACTAGCTGGACAAATAATCCGATTAACACGACATCGTCAATGACATCAAGTTACTTAACACCGTCAAATAAGCCGAGTTACTTGACATCGTCAAACATTCCGAGTTATTCAGCCTCGTCTCATATTCGCAATTACTCAACAAATACAAGTCCTTCAACTTCCTCAGTATCATCAAATATTCCGAGTAACCAGACAACACCCAATGATCCACAAAAACCCATAACTGTTTCAACAACATCGTGTTACTCGAGATCTTCAAAATTACCGAGTTATTCCACATCGTCAAATGTTCAGAGGAACTCGACAAATACAAGCCTTTCGACTTCCTCAACACCATCAAAATATCAAACGCTCTCTAATATTCACAATTGCTCAACAAATACAAGTCCTTCAACTTCCTCAGTATCATCAAATATTCCGAGTAACCAGACAACACTCAATGATCCGCAAAAACCCACAACTGTTTCAACAACATCGAGTTACTCGAGATCTTCAAAAATACCGAGTTATTCCACATCGTCAAATATTCCGAATAACCAGACAACACCCAATGATCCACAAAATCCCATCACTATTTCAACAATATCGAGTTACTCGAGATCTTCAAAATTACCGAGTTATTCCACATCTTCAAATGTTCAGAGGAACTCGACAAATACAAGCCTTTCGAATTCCTCAACACTATCAAACTATCAAATGCCGTCAAAGAAGTATAAAAAATCAAAAGATTCCATCAGGTCCACCAAAAAATGTGTCATATCATAAAATGATTACTTACTTGTACTCGTGTCTTTAACCATATCTGTGTTCAAACGACTGTCGGCGACCAATCATTGTTCAAACGACTGTCGGCGACCAATCATTGTTCAAACGACTGTCGGCGACCAATCATCGTTCAAACGACTGTCGGCGACCAATCATCGTTCAAACGACTGTCGGCGACCAATCATCGCAACTCATTAATAAGAATGAAATGGTCGACAATGACTTAACTTTCGAACAAACACCAAAATGAAGTTGGGTTAAAAAGATTGTAGTGTAGGATGAATACCACATATTTTTAAAGAATATAAAATATAAAAATGTTCAAGAATTATTCACACAATGGAGCCCAACAAATACTAATAAATATTGCTCTAATATAAGCAAAGTAGAGTTGAGGTCTCTGAACAAATGAGAATATGTGGAAATCAAAAGTGCGAAGAATAGATGGGTCGGTTGATCTGATTTGGGTACGGAAAAGATTTCCTTGATAAAAATTCTAATTATAAAATGTTCCATCAATGTCTATTCTCGAACCGGCGTAATCGCGCATTCCTTACATCTTCTGAGTTTTGTTCATTTCCATGTCTTTCGTTTAATGGTCTCCTTGACCTTACTTCGTGATCTTGAGGGGGCGGGTAAGGCGCGTTCCAACCATCGTTGGAGGGCGGATTTAGGATATCTGCATCCTCATCAGGCAGAGGTGCACTAGGTGAATTAAATGTTCTGTCATTCAAATTTGGATATAAATTATTCCTATTACCGCCCGAAGAGTTGGCGTGCGGCGGAGCTTCTGAAATATGCCACCCATACGGGGGTGGCGTAGCTTCGTTCTGCTGTTGACGTAGACTTTCCCGTATGGCGCGTTGAAGTTGTTCATCTTCGTCATTTTGCGAATTCGGTTCCATTACGTTACTGCGTGTGGTGGTTGACGGTTGACGGAAACCTCATAAAAGAAAAATAATAATCGATTTATATACATCTACTCCCAAAAACTGCGAGTTTCGTTTAACTTCACCATTACTGTGATAGGTTGCTAGAAGAGGGTGGGGTTTTGAAGCGTTGCTTGTAGTTTATGAAAAAGTCTAATTGTTAAAAGCTTGTCTCTGACATATTGCAATGTTTATTAAGTTTCCAGAAAATAAATAATTCATTTAAATACCAGTCTGTTCACGTCGATCATTGTATCGCCGTTGTGGTTGAGGGTTCATAATCGGTATTCCATCTCCTAAAATAAAACCAAGGGTTTGGTTTCAAAACATCTTTTAAATCACATTCAAAGTTGCAAATCATTATCAAACGGTTACAATAAGAATGGGAATTTCAACTATTTAAAACACTGAAATAGAGAAAATAGACTAAAAACAAACTAATCACATCAAAATAAGAGACTTGGAACAGGTGGACCCGCTTATTCGGCACCTGAGAGTAACGAACATTACCTGAAACAATTTTGCTTAATAATTTCACCAAATGTTTCAATGGTCCATACACATATAACAAACCAACCAAAATTCCTGCCAAATGACCAGTAAACGAAGCATTAGGGACAAGAATCTGTATCAAAACCAACTCAACCCAGCAAGCATACCGTGTAGGCACAATAATAGGGAGTCCCATGACATTCTGACTACCATCACTCGATGCAGTTGTCAGCACTTTTAATGCAAACAAAACGGCAGAAAACCCTGCAGCACATGTATAAAGGTATTGCTGGTTCTTAAATACCACATACAAACAATGATTTAAGCCAAGCATCATTATTTGAGTTGCAACTGAAAAAACAGCTAGAAGAGTGATGAATTTCTTCCTTCCTAAATCACGTTCCAATTTCATTCCTTTCCAAATAAATGAAACCATGTTGAAATACAAATGCATGTCATCCAAATGATAAAATGAGGATAACAAAAGTCGTTTCCATTCTTTTTTATTGAAAACATTATTATTGCTTGTACATGCGTTGTGAACTGATGGTAGCCCAGGTACCACTCTCATGTATATTGCAGCATTTAATACAACTGTTAGAAGTGTAACCGGTGGTATTCTATCTACACCTATCTGCATTATCTGCGAACCGAGTAATAAAAGTCCAATTCCTCCTCGTCTTTGAGCTTGAGTCCTTGGCATTGTGAATTATATTATACCTGTCTTCCCTATAAAAAGAGTTGATCAAAATTCATTTAAAAACAGCAAAATTAAATTCTCTGAATTAGTAATTTATACATTCTTTTTACACATGATTTGGGTCACCACAAGTCGCACAGAGTAGTTTTTTATTGATTGAAAAATTGCAGATATGGCTTCTGCTGTGCTAGGTAGATTAGTCAACCTTTTCTTGTTATGGCAATGCTAGGTACTGAATACAAGCTAGATTTTTTACTTGATTATTAAAAAATTCAGTATTATTAAAGCTGTTAAAAACTTTATAAAAATGACAAGTTTTTTCATTTTACTTCGACATGTTTCGACATGTATACTACGCATGTGTTAAATGAAGTCATAAAATTGACGGAAACAATCTTCGCTTTCAAATAAACAAAAGATATCATCTACATATATCTTTTGTAAAACAAAACATTTTCAGATAGAATTTTTAAACATTTTCAACAAACAAGTGAATTGCATGAAAATGTCTCTTTTCTTTTAACTATTTATATTGTTATTATAATTAGGCATTTATTATGTGTATGACGTTTATTGTTAATCTTTTTTAACCGTATGTGTATTGATTTCCCTAGAGTATTGAAGAATATATCAGAAATTTTGTTGTAAATTTATAAATTGTTATTGTAGTACGATACAAATTTAATCCTGAAGATGACTGCTAACTATAATAAAAATGCTTAACATACAAAGAGAACAACCTTTCAAAGATAGGGGTGACAGAGTTAGGACCAGGGTGACGGAGATAGGTTTACATATACCATATTTTTTACTACAAACAATTTTGATGGCATATTCTACTACCATTATTTAAATCTATCAGTCTAATCTAATTTCAATTTCTCAAGTTTTGTTTCGCAACCGTTCTTGACCAAATTCTCAATACTTTTAATCTACTATCACTACAAAAATGAAATTTGATTATTTTGTAATTATATTTAATTAGTTTTATTAAAATCTAATTAAATCGTAATTATAAAAAGTAATTATTTGGGCACACCTTGATTAAATAGTAATTATTTTGAGCAAAATGTATTTAAAAATTTATCAGGAAAGAAGTTTTTGAAAATTGAACCTTGAAAATAATTAGTATTAAAAAGTGAACTACAAAATAATTACTAAATAATCACTAAATAATCTTGTTTTTTAAAGTAATTATTATGTTATTATTTTGCGCACTTAAATGTCCTTAAATTTAGATAGACTTTTTAATTATTTTTGAATCAGGTTTTTAATTATTTTCTCCAATGCAGACTAATTATTTTCAACAGTTTTGGACTTTGAAAATTTTAAAAAATAAAATTATTACTCTCAGAACCACAAGTAGAATGTCGAGTAAAAGTGTTTAGATGTGGTCCTAACTTTTATTGTTTGATTATATTGGGATTAAGTTTGTAGAGACCAATTTCCTGTGATGTCATATGTTTTGGATTACCTTGTTTAGCCTAAACAAAATATGCTACGAGTTTGGGCAATAGAGGCAATATGTCAGTCAGTTAATTTGCAACAAATGTGCAAATTAGGATGTCATGAACCAAAAAAGACCTTAATTTTTTTATAACCAACAGCATCCGCACCATCTTGTCACTTGCAAAAGGTAAATAGAAAGCAAATGAGATGGTCTGCCAAATTTGATTGGTTTTGGTTAGCGAAAAGTAGAAATAACTGTCCAAAACCTCATTTGTTGTGCAAATTTTGAGATCATCTGTTTTCCCGCACAAATCTGCAACTTTTTTTCAGACCACACACGGGCCCACACAGGCCCTCCACGAGCTGTTCTGTGAAAAAACAATGGGCTTTTCCATTTTTATTCCATACAGGGGTATTGACGAACTTTTCCAGGGGGTTTTCAACCCTTTTTTCAAAGGGGTTTTTGGTACTTTCAAAAAATTTCCAAGGAGATTCATGAAGATTTCCAGGGGTCAATAACACTCCATAAATTTTTTCCAGCCTCTTGCTTGAGAAAATCACTGAAAATTAACAAAAAAGGATGTTTCCAAAGGGTTAAAACCTAATATCCAAGGGGTAAGCTCATGTTGAAAATTTCCAGGGGGTCTTGTAAAAAAGGTTCGTCAATACCCCTGTATGGTTTTCAAATAGAATAGCCCAATACAATCTTAGCCGGCGGTCGCTAAGGCGAAGGGAAGTTACATATTAGTTTACCGTCACAATCGTTTCAAAATTTGATGCGGCAAAATTTCATTATTCATTATTCATACCTTACAGCTTCTGACTTCCAACAAAGTCTATAATATGTCTTTTCTTTGGTTTTTCATCTACTTTCACTTTCAGAATTGAAAACGCATGCGCCAAATTTAACCCGCATTTCAAACACGTCTTAATTTAGAAAATCTGCCCTTAGGAACAACCGGCGCCCTCATGTGATTACCCTCATATGATTATCAAATTTCTACCAGTGGTCTATCTATCTATCTATCTATTTGGTTAAGTTACAGGAGGCTATATAGCCCATTCTCGCAACTGTGTTAACGCTATT
>JAUJPO010052216.1:0-14988 GCA_032270745.1 Tiaropsis multicirrata
ATTTTGACCATTTGGAAGTGGCTCAATAGCTCCAGAGGTCGAGAAATTAAGATAAGAGGCTTAAAACGTGCGCTATAAGCCGTATAAGGCCAAGATAATGCGTTTTACCCTAATATAGCCCATATGAATACATACTTCATCGCTGTGTTTCAAAAAATCAGAACTGGCATCATAATGTATTTTATAGTCGTTTCACGTACCTATAATTCTAGAAAAGTTAACAGCACCTCCACTTCAGAGAGTTCTGAATTGATAGGGAAAGAAAGGAATATATATGATATAAGCGTTTCAATTCCTTTCAATTCCTATCATTCTTTTCAAAATCTTTGCTTAAATGAATACAACATCAAAGATTTTAGTACATCTTCTGTATCCACCACTATACAGGTACATACCTCTTCGACCATACAAATACTCGACGTCAATGATAGTCATTACTTTGTGGTAAATCACCAAGTCATCCATCAAGAATCGACCAAATCCAATCTTCTCTTCGCCATTACTTTTACCAACGACTAGCCGATCATAAAGTGAGCCTTCTGCTTTTCCTTCGCTGATTGGTTGTGATTGTTTGTATGTCACTTTGTTGGTAATTGCTCCATTGATGTAACTCAAAATCACATTGGAGCCTGAAAGTTTATCCATATGATATTTTTTTTTTATATTATATGTCTTCTTTTCAGATAGGTGTCCGAAAATCCCCCCTGGTAAATTCCACCAGCCAAATCACCCATGGTGAATTCAACCCGGAAAATCCCCCCTGGTAAATTCCACCAGCCAAAACACCCCTGGTAAATTCAGCCCAGAAAATCCCCCCGGTGAATAACAATTCAGTTGCTAAGATTTCAGCACTAAAAAAATCGCCAAAAATAATCTAAGCAATCATTAGATAGTGCCTACCAATATCCCTTTTAGACAGTGCCAATATTTGAGAAAACGAGATAACGATTTTTTCAAAATTTACATTATTTTTACATTATTTTGATAAGTACCATGGCATGAATCTCTGAGAAACGAATACTTTGTCGATCCAAACTTTTTAATATTTCAAATGACTCCCAGTATTCATTTATGAACTCAGAACTTCAGAATAGGTGTGAGAATTTCTGAAATTTTGAAAAACCAAACAAACAAACATCCTTTTTTTCGTCACCCGGTAATGCAGAAAAGAATACTTTTTTTAGGGTTGGTTCAACTTATGAGAATCTTAGAATTTGTAACTTTTCAGAAAAATAATAAAAGTGGTATACCTGACCAAACGAAGACCAAATGCAACCAAGAATCAAAGGGTAAACTACCCAATGATATGGTGTAAGAAATTTTCGATGTTTGTATTCGAAACATGAATCCTTTAGATCCTTCAAACCACATCGAAATTCCCCTGAAAATTTTAAAACTAGAATTTATTTTACTAAGAGAATTTGTGGTATTCCGTAATGTCGGAGGGGCTGGATGGGGGATGAGGACTATTCTTAAAATTTATTAGCTAATCGAAAGGACCAAACTCTGTAATTTGGTCTTTACAGAAAAAAATACATAATATTGTTGAGAATTCTTAACACCAGCCCCCTGGATATTCGTGCTGAAAATTTTGAATCCCCTCTGGGATATCCTAGCTTGGTCTTCAAATTCTTACCCCCTGGATATGCTAGGATATTGGGGAAATTTCATCCTCAATAGGGGGTTACGGTTCTTTTCCCAATAACCGTAATAGCCGTAATCATATTTTAACAACGACTTCACATTAGATTTAGGCAAAAGTTTTGTGACTCACAAATACCTAAAGAGCATTAAATCCGACGTAAAGTTCCCTCAGAAAAAAAACATTTGGGACAAGACTCGGGTAATAATCTTTATAACAACTAGTTGTTCATTACTAATAACCTCTTCCACGCCCTTCAAAACAGATAATCATAGGGTTAATCTTCAGTAATAAACTTCTTGATTAAAAAAAGAGAAATGTAAGACCCCTCACCTTGATTTTAAATTCCCTCCACTGGTGAAGATGTATCTGATTTTGCTATTGGTCCTTTCATAATCAGATTGTGCAAGGAATAACCAGAGTGAAAGTGAAAGTCCACTTGAGCGACATGAATCGGGACTCTTTATACATGTATCTGTAGAGAAACAACAATTAAAAATAATGATACGAGACTAGGTAGCTTGTACCAAACCCGCTATTTCTATACACGGTGAAGGTAGTAAGGTTTGTTACGATATTTGGTACATACTACGGGGGTCTTAGTAATAATCTTAAAGTAGGCTTTCTTAAACCACAATTCGTGTTGAGAATATTCATCTTTTTTTACGGAGCAATCCCAAAAAGTCCGGATGTCTGCAACTATTTTTGAAATTTTAACAAACATCCGTCTTTTTGGGATGTTCTGTATAAAAGGTCACTTAATGAGTGAATTTGTTGGTTCCAGTGGGTCCGATCTTTTTCCATGCTTGAGTATGTAGCACTACTTGCACTTTTCTGCTTAAAAATACTGCCCCTCTGCTGTATTCATTTACCGCATTGACAGGCCAATAAATGAAAATTTGAAAGCAGTGGAAATCTAAATCTGGCAATCAAATAAACATTATGAGATCAATTATGTTGTGACGTAGACAGTCCCGATGTTTTACGTAGATAGCCAAGTTATGTCGGACTTTAAGTAAGTCAATCGATTGTTTTCACGGGACCAATGACCACAACTTGGTTAGCAATCTTAGAACTGAAATGAACTGAACATGGAATAAGGAAAAGGGAATCGAACCGGGAATCCCTGGTATGGTGGTGATACTTAAATCACTGAGCTATCGACCCCTTGGATTCGCAAGAAGAAAACGTACGAAACTTTACCTTTAAAAGACTCCAAGTCAACCCATGGATTTTCACCGGCAGCGCAACTTTTATCTTCTTTATCAAACAGAGATAAGACGAAACCTTCCATGCCCTCAAATTTCGTTTCAACCAGTTTTGCACCCTTATAAGTAAAGAAATGAGGTTTATTTTATATCCTTAAAATCCTTTTGCTCAAAGCCGACACAATTACGGTCAAAAGGTGTTGTAGACTTTTTTTTAAATAGCAGAAATCACCAAAAACAACTGCCCTCTTATCCCAACTCAATCCTTCACAAGCCTACGGACCTGTTGATCGTGATTGCAAGCTAAGTAACAAAATAGGGATAGAATAAATTTGAAGATGTTCTTACACAGTGCATTGTTCCTTGTTTAGTTTTGATAGAATCACTGATTCGAACATCATTTGATTCTTCGAAAGCATAACAATACTCGGCACCGGTATATTTGATGTCACAATATCGCTTCTCTGGTTTCACAATTGGTAATTTTTTCTCTACTTCCTTGCCATCTTCTATAATAAGAAAAATAATAAAATTATAAATAATCAATTATCCCTCTCGTTGACTTTCATTGGTACCATAGTCAGTATAAAATACACTGGTCTGGCAATGTTTGTCAACTTTGCCTTTGTTTAAAACAAAAGTCAATATGTTCTCTTGGGATTGGTCTATTTTTTTATCACATGATCAATAAGTGAGCAAAACAAACCAATTTGCGTACACAAGATCAAAATGTAAACAAAAGACAAAAACAAAAGACTTCCAGACCGGGGTTTTTATACTGACTATGTTTGAACTACTTCATTTCTAAGTTCATTTTCAAGTTTGGAAAATGACACATGTGTTTGTTACAATGTTGACCTTATTGGCCCTCAAAATCTTGGTATCCTCTAATGTTGAATTTTTCGAGATATTTTTCGAATCTTCAAACAAAATATGGTTTACTGAATTGGTTTACCTTATCAGACAAAAAAATGTCGGACTTATTTTTCGTCGGACAAAATTATTCGTCGGACATAAATGTCGTCACTTTTGTCCGACGAATAATTTAGTCCGACGAAAAAGTTTCATACTTCTTCACATTTCGTATTAAAACGGGGAAAACATGGATAAAAACATCAATAAGTTATATATAGAATACTTTAATAAAAGTCTATCTATAAGAGTCTATAATAGCGCGAAGAATATCAAAACAATAAATCATCGCGATGCAGTTGTTTTAACACCATAGTTGCTTTGGAAACATGATATAAAAAATGATCATATATTGAGGCAGAATCTCGAAATAATAGACCAGCATCATTCAACTTATTAGGAAAATGTACTTTTCTTCCATGCCATTGCTTAGTACAGTAAAAACGGAACTGTGTGATTTTGCCAATATATTGTTGAAGACGCACAATTTGATCAACTCATAACATGAAATTTCCGTTTGAAATTTGACCGAGTTGGTGGATATCATTGGCCATGATGTTCGAGATTGTTGGCCTTACACTACTTGCTTTAGTTATCATGTTAACTATGCCCATCCAACAGCCTGAAAGAAAATATTTGGAAACTTTTACAAAAGTGACAGCGCCAATATTGCAAAGAATCTTGTAAAAAAAATATCAAATATTCTGTTTAAGCGGTCTTTCAAAAGACTATTTTACCGTAGATTCTCTAATTTAGTGCGCCCTCTAATTAGCGCAGTTGATCTTTTTTCGGAAAATGTGCGCCGGGTGAACTTTTTTCGATTCACCTCTAATTTATTACGGAAATTACCTCTAATTATAGTGCTGATTGGGTTTGATACCCGAAAAATTAAAAGATTTTGGCTTTCATTTTCAACATTATTATCTTTCAGCTTTTAAAAACTATTAAACTAAACTTTGCTCACTCTCTTTCTTTCTATTCAAGTTTCGCAAAATATCACCATCACGGACGTTAGGCGTAAAAATGTCATTTAATTTTTTACCTGTAATTTAATGCGGTTTTGAACTGATTTCTTTCTAGTTATTAGAGTGCGTTTGAAATAAAGAAACCTAGCTAGCTATTTTATTCCCTCTTACTTATTATTAGTGCGGCATGGCCAAAATATGCCTTGTACTAAATTAGAGAATTTACGGTATTTGAACGAACAAATTATCATGACTCGTAATGTAATACTTCTTTAAAACAATCTTTCGCTCTTAATTGAGTATTGGAATACTGGCAAAATCATATTAGTTAACTAATTCTATTTCATCCATTCCATTTTCATTTTCTTCAACTTCTACCTGGCAATCGAGTTAATTAAATACCACTGAAAAACTTTGCAACTGTCAATTCGCGTTAGTTATTGACCCTTAAAGACGCAAGGCTACGGTACTCATTCAAGAGGACGGACTTAAAAGGACGGATATCTAAGCACAAGGTCCTCTTTCAAAACAGTCTCAATTTGGCATTTCAAGAGTGAAGAGCTGGTTCACATCAAATCAAATCAAAAGAGGATGAATGAAGAGTTTTATTTTGAACTATTACAGCACAATCGAGTATCAATGTAGCTGTGTCAATGTTATATATAACTGGTATAATCTTTGCTCTTCCAATCATCGTGACTTGGAATAATTTTATATTGTCACCATCACCATGGCCCAACAGTTCCCTGCTTCAAAGACCTCGTTCGGTTTAAAGCGTTTAGCAGTCAGGCATCCCAACATTCAATGGCCGGACAACCACACTGCAAGATAAATTTGTGAGTTCGTTCCTTTCTCTGTGCAATTAAATTAACTCCTTATTATCTTTTCCTTTTAGTCCCTGTTTGCCTCACATAGATATAACCCTCCTACTCTCCTTAATACTTTCACCCTTGCATCTATCAGGGTAGCCCTCTTACTATCAGGGCTATCAATTCTTATCCATTCCATACCAGCAGGGCTAGCAAGCACCCACCAGAGGTTATCGGGCACACAACAGAATTTATCGGGCACCCATCCATCATCCTTTGTCAGGGGCATCCATCATCCTTTGTCAGGGGCATCCATCATACTTTGTCAGGGGCAACCATCATACTTTGTCAGGGACATCTATCAAAGTTAATCAGGCACCCGTCAGAGTTTATCGGGGGACACCCATCAGAGATTATCGGGGGACACCCATCAGAGTTGATCGGGGGACACCCATCAGAGTTTATCAGGGGACACCCATCAGAGATTGTCAGGAGGGACAGCCATCAGAGTTTGTCAGGGGCATTCATCAGAGTTTGTCAGAGGCATCCATCAGAGTTTATCGGGACATCCATCCAGCTGTTGGGCATTTGTCAGGGGTTATTGAGTACTTGGGAAGGGTTATTGAGCTTTTTTCAGGATTGTTCAGTGTCGTCTGGGCTTGTCTAATGTTTTAATTTTTTCTTAAAGTTTAGTCTGAGATTGCTTTAGGACTAATCTATTTCCATAAGGTTTTGTTTTTTACTGTCGTCTACCATATGGTCCTATATTTTTACTCCTGTCTGTACAGTATTTGGTTTTTACTTCCGCATCCTATACGGTACTAGGCTTTTACTCCCGTCCGGATTTACCGTCACCATACGGTGCTAGGCTTTTACTCCCGTCTCCCATTCGGTACTAGGTTTTTACTCCCGTCTCCCATACGGTACTAGATTTTTACTCCCGTCTCCCATACGGTACTAGGTTTACTCCCGTCTCTCATACGGACTAGGTTTTTACTCCCGTCCCCCATACGGACTAGGTTTTTTACTCCCGTCTCCCATATGGTACTAGGTTTTTACTCCCGTCTCCCATACGGACTAGGTTTTTACTCCTGTCCTCCATACGGTACTAGGTTTTTACACCTGTCCTCCATACGGTACTAGGTTTTTAACGCCGTCCTCCATACGGTACTAGGTTTTTACTGCCGTCCTCCATACGGTACTAGGTTTTGATTATCGTCTTCAATACGGTACTAGGTGTTTACTTCCAATCCCTGTCCGATACAAGAATAGAAACTGCACTATAACCTTTTTATTTTTTTAACACTGTCTGCTTGATACGGTACTAGGTTTGTGGACGTGTTAGGGTTTGGCGTCGGATTTGGGGGTGTGGGTTACTTCGTAACCCCTTTGTGGCTAGTTCAGTTTCAGTATAGAACGATAGCCTGCAGGCTTAAGGTTTCGACAGTGGCCGTCATCCATACGGTGTCTAAGGTGTCTTCCCCTAGTGCCGTCTTCCACACGGCATATGGAATCCAAGCGACCGTCCTCCATACAGCACCCCAAACTCGAGCTCGATTTCCTTAATTCATTATTTACAATATTTCAATTTCACTTTTCAAGATATTCGTTTTCATTCGACAATACATTTCGAAAATATATTTCGACACCAAATATACTCTTGTTTCTATTTTTTTATTGTGTCTCTCCTCACTAATCAGTAATTAGCCATTTTATCATCCTCTTTTCTATCTGACGCTGGAATTAACATCATTTTCTTGGTATATTTTTGCGACCTTGTTTTCTCCAAAAGAGCACGTAGAAAAAAGCTCTTGTTTGTCCGCCAGGCGTCGATGATGCGTTATTGTTGATTAAAAGAGAAATTTAGTATAACAAGGAAATAAAAAAATATTAACTGTCCTATGCTAAATCGATCATAAATTAGTAATCGATATCCATTATATTTGCTTTTAAGAGGTAGTTGAATTGCTTTTTTAGAGTTTTTGTAGCATTTCTTTTTTTTTATTGTCTTTGAGATGATTGGTCTATGATTACACTGTAATTTATTATTTCGATATTAAGCGACTTGCTCAAAGTTGTCATTTCGTCTGTATGCTCGCGCGTTTTGGTTGCGTGACTTGTTCAAAGTTGACGTTTCAGGATTTTCCTTATTGTTTTAAAAATTGAACATGTACCACAGGGTAATTGTTTGAAAAGTCGTATATTACGACGCGCTGTTGTTAGACTATCCTTATAAATACGCACAGTATCAATGAGAAAGATATCATTTGAACACTGACCGTACAGTTAAAATGAAAACAAAAGTGGAAGAAATAATACATCATAGTACATCATAACAAGAAAGAAATACAAAAAGATAAAAAGACCACAGATTTTCGTCACATACAGCAGAATAAATTTTTGTTATCGCATTGACATACGAAACGTTTTTTTTGTTGTCTGTTGTTCTGTTTGTTGTTGTTATTCGATTAGATTGGACTTATTATAAAAGCGAATGATAGTTGGCTTGTTGAAATCAGTTAATAGGTGAAAGTCAAACAAGAAAGATATAAGACGAACATATTAGTGTGGATTAGAAAAAAAAGACATATCACTTGGCCACCGGATACAAACTGTTATACATGACCGACTGAAACACAACAAACACACATTTATAAAGACGAAAAAAATGGTTGTTTCAATTCGACAACAACACAAACATCAACAACATTTTATCAACAACAACAAAAATATGCTACAACAAAACCGCGCTATAACGGGCGTAGTAGAGGAAGAAGATGAACGCAAAACGTTGAACAAAATGGTTATCGGTGCAGACGATTTATTACGAATTCGTGATCGAATCAGTGAACTGTATTTTAAACAGAATGTTATAGTTGCACCGTGTCTATCTAAATTATATATGGTGCGCGACACTTGCAGTGATCTCAATGACGGTGCAACAGAGAACAACGATTGGATTTACTTCGGTATGGGGATCGTCGCTTTGATATACGATCACGAACAAAACGACGTTAAAATGACGCTCTTTGATCGGAACGACGTACGGCTAATGTGGTGCTTGAAATGGTCAAAACGAGTCACAACTGAAATGACAATGCCGAACTTTGTCACTATTAGCGACAACGTCGACGATGATAAAAACCATCGCGTTGGTATTTTGTACGAGAATAAAGACGTTGCTGAACTCATTGCTCAAACAATTGCTTTGATATTTAAAAGTATCAAAGAAGCAAGGCGATACAGCGGTGTCGATATCATCGATACCCCAAAAACTCCATTGAGACCTACTTTCTCTTTACCGTTGAAAAGATCTTTACATAAGAACGATGAAAGGAGAGGATCGTTGAAAGATACTTTACTACGAAAGGTTTCTCGTATAAGCTCACCCACGAAAGAACAATTACCTCAACAAACTAAACTTCGCAGTGCGACGGTGCATCAATTTTCAGGACATATGGCTCGCAGAGCGATTGAAATTTCAACTGACTGCAGCAGACCGAAAAGTGATTGTACCGACCAGACGCGATTGTTGAAACTATCAAGGGCAGACTCGTTCAGAAAAATGAGAAGTAGCTCTTTCGATTGTGAGTCAATTGCAGAATCTGCACCATCTACTACTATTAAACCCAGGAAATCTTTGAGTGACGAAAGTAGCAAATTCAAAGAAAACTTGACCAAAATCCTGTTCAAGAAACGTCGAATTTCAAGAACGCAGTCGCTGCAAGTCGAAGATAGGAAAAACAGTAAAGTTATGGAGAATCAAAATAATGGTAACAAAAGCAATGAAGATGACAATGACAACAAGCAATATGAACGAAGTGTCAAACTTGTCAAGCCACGTGCCTTCACAGACACTATGCTGTTGTGTGATTCAATGAAATTTGTTATTGAAGCTGGTCTGATGGCAAGAACGCAACGCGAACGTAAACATTGGGTCAAAACGTTACGCACGGAAGAAACGCCGTCCACTGATTTATGCGTAACTGAACTTTAAGAAATACTACCTATTTGAAGTTTTTTTGGTTTTGGTTGTTTTTGTGTATATAATATATGTGTTAAAATGAAAATAGAAGATTTATTGTAAATATTAATTATAATTTTTGTAAAACAGAGAAATGTTTTTTAAAACAAAAGATATGTGCAACGAAGTAAGGGTATTTTGAAAAAAATGCTCCTCAACAGAAATTCCAATTCTCATTTGTTTATAACTCCGTATTTCTTTTGATGGTTTAATTTTTTGACAGATCGTGTCAATGTTTTATGATAAGTAGCCGAAAACCGCAAAATTGAGGTGAAGTTGGCAGCAAAATTAGATAACGAAACGATTTTGTTGATATGTGTATAAGATTACATACGCAATTCTGCGGAGAGTTTTTTCTGTTCTGAATGGTTATGGTTTAGAAAATTATGTATTTTTTCATTTTGTCAGCTATGAGTCATTTTCAATTCTCTATAGTATCATGCATACCCATGGAATTTGCTTTTCTACACAGGTGTGTTTCTGATTCAAGTAAATCGAATACCTATGCAATTAATGTCCTCTTGGTATTGTAATGCTAATGGAATGAACTAGAAACCTGAAGGTATAATAAGATGGCTTTATTAGACATGATAAATTCCTAAAATTTCTAAAAATATGCAAAAAATAAAAGGGGGGGCAATCCGAGATCACAGGATTTGTGGCATGTTTTTAACAGTATTTCGGGATTTCGACGAAAAAAAAGTAACGGGGAAACGGTACTAAGACTGCCTAAACACGAACGATATTCCGGTAGTTTTAAGAATTTTCAACGATATTTCAGTATTTTGCTAAAAATTTAACGGGATTTCAAAAACAGACGTCATTCTAGGCTGCATGTTATCAAACACAAATTTACGAGCTTAAATTGTAATAAGGTAGGTAAAACATATCAAGATAAATTGGATAATGTGGGCAGTATGATCGGATAGTGCAGTGTTATTGTAATCCGATATTGACACTTTCACGACATGTTTTAAAGTAGCGTTTGAAAGGTTTTTTTTATTTATTTAACAGTGAGCGATCAAAACCGTGACCCCTAGAGATTGTCGAACCTTTTGTTAAGAAGTCCTTTAATAATGATATCGATATTCGTCATAGGATTAATACAGTTTAATATGATTTCGAGAGAGCTTAGGAATCTTAATATTGAATTAGATTGCGAAAGAAAATCGATTTGTAGTACGAAAGCCCTTACAAGAGGAATCGACTTTTATATTAAACAAACTTAACTAGACTGCCGGGATTGGGGAATTTACGGACAAACAGACTAAAAGATTAAGGCAAAGAATGAGTTCTTATAATTTTGTCCTGAGAAAAATCAAGGGCGTTTTTGTCTATGGCTGGACCTCTAACTTTAAAAACTCTAAAAATTGCTATAATCCAAGCAGACACGGAAAGTTGTTCTAACGTCCAAACAGCGTTGTTTCAACGTCAGAACGTTATTTGGACGTTGAAACAATGTTGGGATAACGTTCTAGCATCTGCTGGGATTTTAAAATATTGTTTTGCAAGGACTTTCAACTATTATCTTTCTCGTACGAGCATATCAAAGCATATTTTTAATATACCGTCAAACAAGCCTTTGGTATGATGTGAATTATAAAGTAATCAAGATGATGCGATTAGAGCAAATATACAAAAGATTTTTTATAAGAACCAGTGAATTTCCGCCGAGGCTTGGTAACTTCAATCCACATTTTCTCAAACTTCCCACCATCCCACCCTTACATATATGCCTAAAATGCTTCCCTTGATCTAAAGTTTCATTAGGAAAATCCTCATGCTCAAACTGGTGAGTTCTTCATGTTTGATAAAATTGACCACCAAATCTGAGGCTCGATGTTCTTATGAAATTGTTCTTATAATAAGAAGAGAGTGAATAAAGAAGTTTCTTCAGATCCGATCTTATCTCTTCAAACAACGTTATCCGTACACTCACGTATACCTTTTATATTTTTAGGTTTTATCGCCCTTCCTTTTTTTTAACATTTTTTATCAATTTTCATTCCTAAATTTACGTCAAGAAATAAATAAAAATAAAATCAAAGTCGGTATTATTTCTCCACGTGAAGGCATGTGTAAATCTTAGATCAGGGGTGGAGTCCTTTTGAATTTGTTTTTCTTCCTCGTGGTTCCATAAGAGATAACGCAACCATTAGACCGTTAAGTGACAAAACAAGGGCAAAACCTAAACCGCCTCTTTTACATCATATTTACACGAGAGAAAAAAAGTTTGACCCATATAATTTCATCTTAAAAATATTTTTTCCCTTAGAAATAATGCCAGTTGACAAAGATAAAACCAAATACAATATAGACAAACAACCCAGCAATTACGGAACGTCGTTTCAATGTCAGAACGTTATTTGGACGTTGAAACAATGTTGAAAAAACGTCATCTGTCTGCTGGGAGTCAACCATTTACGTGGAATTTTATTTTGCACCACATCAGTATGAGTTTCAGAACTGAACTGAAAATTGGAAACAAAGCCAAAAAGATGTAGGTTTTTTTGTCGCAAAAAAACATTTCATTACAGAAATTCAATCTCCTGTATCTCATAGTGAGAGAGAAGCCAAAAAAAATGAAAAACAGTTAAATAAAATGAGTTTGGAATAATGCCAACATCATATTATTGTGACTGGGTAGACTGACAAGAGGATGTCATTTTAATTTCTTGCAAATGTTGACTGCGAAAAAACGCTACAGTTTTTTGTTTAGAGTTTATAAGAACATCGAGACTGAGATTTGGTGGAATCTTTTTCCAAACAACTATAAAGGACTCATGGGAATTTTCCTAAGGAAAGCTTAGACCAAGTGAAGCATTTAGGCATAGAGTCTTTGATGGTGGGAGGGGTAGGAAATTTGAGAAAATATGGAAGAAAGTTAAGAACTGAGCCTAGACCAAAATTTCGGTGTTCTTTAAGTACAAACAGCAACTGTATAGCAACTGCGAGAAGCTCTTTATTACGTACGCGGGTACATAAACCATCATAAACGTTAATTTGTTTACCTTCACTTGTGAAGAGTTTCCTTTACACACAAGACACCGATAAAAACCGTTATCCATTTATTTTCAGCTTATGAAATTTGAAACTCTATTCAAAACAAGTCAAATATTGGCACACAATACCACTATTTCTGCCCGCCTGCATGAAACCACAAAACCTCAGTTGATATCTGAGTTGAATTGAAGGGTGCAATACCATATTGATCAGTGCTAGAAGGGCCGCAGAGACTCCATAAGGTGGGGGTGTACGGGTTTGGCAAGTACCAAAACACCGAAAGATTTTGCCCAAATTTCAGAAATTCCGTAAAAAGTAAGTTCCCATTTTTTATGGTATAATATCTTTATAATTAGCTACATTACCGAAATATTGAGATAAATTATCATATTTACTGAATTGCCAAAGTGAAAATAGGCATATTTCCAAAACCCTAAGAATTTCTCAATTTCTAATAATCGGACGATTTTCGATACAGCTACCGAAATTCCGAGCTAAAAAATGGTCCATTTCAGTAATAGCGAAATCTCGTGCACCCTCCCCAATACGTAAGTTGATATAGCATAGGGATGGTAGAAAAATAGTGTTGAAAAGGTTTCTTAACAGTCTCTATGGTATACGCAAGTGGATAAACATGTATCAAAGTTGCTTATCAAAACAAGAGGTCAGAATTTACCAGAAATCTGAAAATTCAATTACGCGTGTCATAAATCTAGAAATCGCATACTGTATCATAACAGAAGGAACTTCTACGGTGGAAAGTCCCCTTAACGTACATAGGAGCCCACTGTTTGTTTGAGTAGCTTTTTATCATTGACGCAGATAAGGAAAACACACAAAAAATAACATAACTCAGAAAAAACGCTATTCGAGCCAGTCATCAGTGTTTCGACACAACCTAAAAACTTATAATCAGAGACACACGAATACACTGTCTAATCCAAACAGACGTGAAAAAACCTATTCCGTTTAAAAACAAAAACAAAAAAATGGGTTAATCCGTCTTAAGGCTATCCACGAGCCGAATATCAACAACGGGATTTTCTTTAAAGACGTAAATTGTTCTACCGTTATCGTCAAAATTTGTCAAGCCAACTTTCTGCAAAGTGTGGGGGGTGGTGAATAAGATAGACTCTATAGATCCTTGATGGTATCATTGGAACAACAACATAACTGTTTAAAAAACTCTCTAATGGGTGTCCAGCAAGCACGGGACGTTGTTTTAACGTCCAAACAACGTTGTTTCAACGTCAGAACGTTATTTGGACGTTAAAGCAATGTTGTAATAACATCGGTTGTGTGTCTGCTGGGAACATAGCTATTTAAATAAATCTCTAATGGGTGTCCAGCAGGCACGGACCTTGAAACGTCGTCGAAATAACATCGTGTCTTTTCTCTTTAATGGGTGGCCACCTAAAAGAAGACGTGAGGAGCCAATGTAGTTTCTGAAAATAAGCTGAGATGGAAATCTACTTTTTCCTGTGTATGGAAAGAAAATGTTTTCAGATTTGTCCAACTGGCTTTTTTTATAATTGGGGTGCGATTAAAAATACTACGTCCGTTACACACGACAGTAAATTGAAACAGAGGAACTGCACTATTATTCGATTGAAAAAATATGTTTGTTTTCTGTGTGCGCAAGTGCAGACAAGCTAAATTAGCAAATTTCCGTGTGGGTTCACGCGCAACCTTTAGAAGGTAGACCTGTTCCGTCGCATCGAACTTTTTCTTTTTTTCTGCAGAAACGGGAAATTGTTGTAAAACAAAAAACTATTACAATCTCAACGACTAAAGACTAATTTCCCTGAATTGATCGATCATTATGATATCTTCTACGTTATATCTACGTTCGACAAAGAGTGTCTATATATATCTACAAAAGACAAAATGTAGTTACATAATGTTTGTCTATGATATTATTCAGCTGAAAACCATAAGGGCACGAACTGTTCAGGATGTTTCCTTCATACGTATTAAAACTATGAAGAGGTGTTATGTTTCTGCTAAACATTAAAACCTAAACAACCCTTCACCTAGGGCCATAATCTCTCCGATATTATAGACGACAATGTAGCAGTAGCAGTAGCTGCAGTAGCAGTAGCAGTAGCAGTAGCAGTAGTGGATTTATTTGTCTGTATAACAAGACTAGCGACCACACTCATAGACAAAATGCTAAACTAAGGAGGTATGGTCGAATAATTAATTAACAAGAAATAATACATCTAAAATTTTTTAAATAAAAGTAAGTACTTATATTGACGGAAAAATATAAACGAATCTATGGATAGAAAGGTAATTTTCTGAAAATAATTAGAAATATTCGGAAAGGTAATATAACCTGATCAAGACCTTAAGACGATCCAATCCTAGGGTTGACATATCATCAAGTGATAAAAATTTCTGAAGTTCATTCCAAGATAATATG
>JAUJPO010052227.1:0-14983 GCA_032270745.1 Tiaropsis multicirrata
TTTTTATGGGGTTTTTGGCCTTGAAATTTCATTTTGGTCATTATTGCCACAGTATAACTCTCAGCATTTGGATATACTTACCTACTAACGGTCTTTTCCCGTTACGCGTGGCAAGTTTGAATATGGATTTCACCCCTAAGTAAAAAAAATGTATATAAATTTGATCAAATTCGATCATTGTTCGATTGACTTCAATCATTGTCAGTTAAGGAAACTAGTGTTTTTTGAGTGTCAAAAAATTACTTTTTTTGCTGTTGTTAAACACCTCTTAAACACGCAGGAGAAAAGCACCAATGAACTTTGTTCGTTTTCGCGCTACCATGATGATTTTTTTTCATTGTTTTAGAGTTTCTCGATTGGTGGTTTACACACGGAAGGGCGTAGCCCATTTGGCTCCAGCTCTCGTCTCGTGATTTGTGGCCGAATGTAGATCATCAAGGACCAATTGAAAAACAAATTTGGGATCATGTGACCGAGTTCAAGCGACTAAAAAACCTTACAACCATTATAGGCATTGTTACGACCCTGCGGACACAGGGGTACATTGTACGGTGTTGTACGATGGGATATAAAGTTGCCATAACACCCTACATTTTCCCACTGTATATATATATACATTAAAAACACCACAACTTTTCTGCTGCTTCAAAATGTTGAAGCGGACCGCTTTGCCTTTGGATTCGCTCGTGATAAGCATGCCCCTTGTGACTATAAATCACAACTATCCCTGGACACCGCCATACATTGTACAGTGTTGTACAGAAAACAACATCACTGTATGGTGGTCAAAATAAGTTGACCTACGCCCACCTACAACACCGTACAACACCGTACAATGTATGGCGGTGTCCAGGGATGGTTGTGATTTATAGTTCAATTACAATTCTGGTTTAAAAACAGGAAAGTTACTCAAAACTTATAGAAAAATAACTCACAAAATTCCAAAAATCTGAAATCTCCGAACTGACTAACAAGTTGAATACTTCATAAACAAACAGACGAAATTATAAACAAACCTATTGAAAGAAATAATCTATTTTTCCTTCTCGCCATTTCGCCACATTCATTCATTCGCTGCAAGCAGCTACCATCATTACCTGTTCTTTACGACGCAAAAGGTTCCCTTCACGGAGGAGGTTAGTGTAAAACGCAGGTCGTCACAGGTCACAGGTCACAGGTCACAGGTCACAGGTCTATGGTGGCCTACAGAGACAATAGCGAAACACAAAGCAAAACCTGAAAATCTATCATTTTTCAAATCAAATCAAATTGAAAATGAATTTGAAATCAAATCAAATTGAAAAGAATTTGAATTGAAATCAATATGAAAATGAGTTTGAAATGAAATTGAAATGAAATCAAAATGAAAATGAATTTGAAATGAAAATGAAAATGAATTTGAAATCAAATTGAAAATGAATTTGAAATGAAAATGAAAATGAAATCAAATTGAAAATGAATTTGAAATCAAATTGAATTTGAAATCAAATTGAAAATGAATTTGAAATGAAAATGAAAATGAAAATGAATTTGAAATCAAATTGAAAATGATTTTGAAATGAAATCAAAATCAAAATGACTTTGAAATTAAAAAAAAACTTCGATCATGGCCGATGAAGACAATAGCAGCAGAAACGCATACTTTGATGGCCGAGAAGGACAATAAGAAATTTTTTTTTTAATTTTTTTTTTCGACGAAGACAATAACAGCAAAACGCATACTTCGATGGCCGAGAAGGACAATAAGAAAAAAGTTACCCCATTAATCTGTCGAGTCTCCTGTTAAAGGGAGAGATTGTCGTGGAGTTTAGGGAAGAAAATTTTGCGGTTCAGGCCTTGCAATATTTCGCAGTAATTTTAGTCCAAAATATAGGCTAATTTGCCCTAAAAACGCCAATTTTAGGTAAAATTTCAAAATTCAAGAAATTAAATTCCGCGAAAATTTCTTCCCTTAAGGTATCTTTAAAGGCACTAAATTTGGCGGTTGCTGAAAAATTTAACCTTAAAATGGCGTAAAAACAGCGAAAACACCTTTAAAGGATTAATATTTTCAAATAGTTTAATTTGAAGGATGGCGAAAAGAAATAATTTTTGCGGCCAAATATTATACAACCAAAATTAGCAAAAATCGGAAATGATGATTACCGTCACTTCTAATTTAATCCGACCGAAAAAATAATTATTTTGGAGGGGTCGTACTAATAATAGGAGGAAATAAATTACTTCGGAACGTGAACTTTTTTGTCGTGCTAATAATTAGAGGAAAAGTGGACTCCTTTTAATTTTATAATTAGGCTGAAACGGAGCCCTGCAGTGTTTGCCAGAGTGTTCGGAACTTATATGGCAAAATCAAAAAGTGGAAATATTTCATTGTTTTTTCTTCGTGTCAGGCTTGACTAATTGTGCTCAAACAATAGAATCATAACTTTTAGAGCTAATTATAGGCCACTGTCTGCTTTTAAAAGTGCAAATTTACCCTATACCTTACTCTATTTACGTTGTGCATCTCCTCCCTACTCAAGTAGAAGACACAAAAGAAATAAGAGACTAGTGATGATCTTGATTGTTATTTTTTCTTAATTATAAACATATCAATGGCTACTTACATATGGGGTGGATAAAGTATATATTAAAGAGATAATTGCTTGTTCGATATATAAAACCCGCGTTTAGGATAGAATAGAACCGCCAAATTAATCCAATAAAGGAAAATGAGACAGCGTACAAAATATCTCAAAATTTGCTTCATTTTTTTATCATAAGAAAAATAAATATTAAATTACTCCTAAGGTACGTATATTTAAACGATCTGAGCATACAGAAATTAAATTTACTTTAAAAGAAGAAACTTTCGCGTTTCAAGAAATTCGCGGGAATAAACTTTTACTGAACGTTTCTTTCCGGGAAAGTTGAGCTAGAACAAAATAGTCAGGTAGCTATGATGACCAAAAATCCTGAACTACTTTAAGGGAATTAATTTTTGCGAATTTTGGCCATTTTCGCGAAATTAAACCCTCACGAAAATTTATCCCATAAAGGTATGCAATTTAGCGGATCATTTAAAAATGATTGGAAATGGTTCCTAGGAGTTGGAAGCTCAGTAGAGCTTTTCTTGCTTTCTGTTCGGAAATCATGGTTATGGGCATACCAGCGCTCTTTAAATGTTCGTTCCGTTAATCCAATATTTTATTAAAGTATTTTCCCAAAGGTATTGTATTTATTTTAAAATAGTTTGTAACAAAGTGAATTCTTTTGTCAGTACATATGATGATCGCTTGAGGCGTGAAACTCCGAGTAATGTACATTTTTATCCGTGAATTTTGAAATATATATTTTACTAAATAAAGCTCTACTTTTCTTGTATTGAGCACTGTTTCAGCATGGTTCCTGCTTACTGAAATTAATTTTAACACTTTTAAAGAGCTTTATACTCTTAGGAACTATTTCCAGCCATTTTTTAAATAATCCCACCCATATCCAACTTTTTGGTCATTGTAGCTACCTGACTAAAAGTGTGAAAAACGGCTCATTGATCATTTAATCGTGCCAAAAATTCTCTTTTTAACTCGATAAACGCCTCGGCAGCATCTCCAGGACTTATTTCATCAACGTTCGTGATTTCTTCAAAGCTAATTTTAAGGTCCTCGTCAATAAATGGTGGCAGATCGAGGATGGACGTTTCATCTGCAACCGTTGTTAGTTGCTCGTCAGTCAAGACAGTCTTCCAGTTTATCGAGCCTTCGAATTCTTCAGGGTTCTCATGAATATATTCCGGGATACCTGTAGGGAGTTGTTTGTTTCCTTGCTTACGCCCCCGTTGATGATTCCAAACTGTTTCGCGGAATATGTTAAGTTCTTTTTGGATAACCGGTATATAGATAAATGCCAACATGTCCCTAAAAGATAGTATAATATGATGGAATCATTTTGATGCCAAGGAAAGTAATTATTACACTTGTTAAACAGTCGAAACACGTGGTAAAATATTACCGCATCTATTATCCAATCAGAGAAATGTAAGGTATCAAAAAAATATATTCTCGTTCGATCAGAAAGTTAACAAATTCACTTCAGACTGCGAATCTACACGTAGTAAAGGAGTCATAATTCCGATCTGACGTCTGTCAATATTTTATGCTTTTGTCACGTCAAAAATAGTTACTTGAGGTTAAGTAAAGCAGAACCAGTTATTTTTGTATTAAGGTTGGCCTAAAAAGGGTCGATAAGGTGTACACAATTTTATAATTACCTGTCCAATTGATCAGCTTGATCATAGTACCCGTATTCTAATAAAAAAGCTAATTGTTCTTTAAAGAATGTCTCCATCCTATGATGCAGCTCCCGCCACCATCGCTCAATTTTATTGGCCGTGGATGGCCCATACATGACACACTCTTCTACAATCGTGTCTAACTCTTTATTGGGTTCACATAGTTTGTGTAAACGGCAGTGAATTGTTGTCATTATATCGGTTTCGGTTCCTCTATCAATTCTGATGGAGAAGGGTAACTCTGAAAAAAAGAAGAAAGAAATAGAAACTTTTAACTACCTTAGGGGCACTAATTTTGGCGGATTAGCGGCGGTTTCACTGTTTTTAAACCATTTTAAGGTTAGAAAAATTCAGCTTCCGCCAAACTAAATTTCCCCGAAAAAAATTGAAAGTCCATAATGGGCTCTTCCAGAAAAAAATTGTTCATGGGGGGGGGGGGGGGGTGGGAAATGTCCAGGGTTGGTAAATCATTTAAAGAATAATATGTCCTCCACCCCACCCCCATGAACGAATTTTTTCTGGAAGAGGCCAATATAAAATAAGCATAATTTTAGATTTATCTGGTCAAGTGGATCAAAAATTATAAACAAAAAATTTTCAACTTTCAAAAATGTATGAAAAATCAAAGAAAATACTTTCACTTGCTTCAAATGAACTTCCCAAACGGTTGAAAAAATTTCACCCTTGTTAAAATTCTTTTCAATACACCCTTTTTTTAAGCATACGATAAAATCGAAAGGTCCCACCGTTGATTTTGAGTCCCATTTCATTTCCGTTTGGGGGCATTCAAAAAGCACGTTCGTCCGATTCAGACCCCCCCCCCTCCCCCCTTGTTCGTCAACGTTCGTTTTCCTTTGTACGTTCGTTTATTTTCTCAATATTTTTGACCCCTTCCCCCCTTATTACAATTATTATCACACTTTCAAACGGTTGCTCTTTAATCATTAAATAATACTTTAATCGGAGAATTTTTAGCGAGAGAAATTTTAGCGCTAATTAGCGAATCACAAAAATCTTGATTTTTTTTTTGGATCGCATTTTTGAAAAATTTGGACGTGGATTCATTTTAGCGAATCGCGTTTTTGAAAAATTTAGCGTGGATTAATTTTAGCGATTTGTCGATTTGACATGTTTTAGCGAGATAAATTTTAGCGAAAATGGCACTAAAACGCTAAAATTTCTCTCGCTAAAATTTCTCCGATTAAAGAAATATCACCTGGACATCTCTATAAGAGAATACCATCAATTTTGGTTAGCTGGATTGGAATTTTCCAGAAAAGATTGTCAACCGCCCTTGGGGTTATCAACATTTTCCGACCAACCCTTATTCGACCCCTTTGGATCTCCAACATTCCTTAGACATTTTTGCGTTACCTCCTGGATGTCCACTTGTTTTCTCCAAATTTTGGTGGACCCCTCGGATAGCACCACATTTTATGAGCTGACCACTTCGACAGGAAATC
This sequence comes from Tiaropsis multicirrata, assembly GCA_032270745.1. Taxonomy (NCBI): domain Eukaryota; kingdom Metazoa; phylum Cnidaria; class Hydrozoa; order Leptothecata; family Tiaropsidae; genus Tiaropsis; species Tiaropsis multicirrata. The sequence continues at coordinate 5,734 of JAUJPO010052227.1, forward strand.
AATGACCACATAATAGTCAATTTCTTTCTGAAAAAGCATGGTTATGGATTTCGATTCCGATTTACAAATCATTCTTCACCTTCAAGAACAAAATATAATAAATCACTACCGAACCATCACTATCATTAACACAATTAACCCTTCATTTGATCATTCAATTATTGTAACGGCCATCACGACTATTAAATCCATATTACATCCAATACCTTAATAAGTATTATACATAATCTTTTTCAAAAAAACCTTTTTCACGGGTATTAAATTTCGTGAATTTTATCCTATGAGGTTTTTTGCGTGTATTAAATTTCGCGAATTTAACCAAAATCAAGAATAAAATAGGTGTTGTTGTTTATAGGGTACTAAGTAATATGCGTGATTTAAATATATTAGGTTTTATAAATGCTTGAACAATAAATAGTACACGCGAAATTTTAGTTACCGTGAAAGTATGTACACTTAAGGTATCATAATTTCACTGTACTACTGTGCTGAGGGTAAAATTCACCTTGTTATGCGGAACAATCGTGTTACGTTATTGATAAAACACTGTTGCTTTGCATAACATATAATTTTTAAAATGTTGATACCAATCCGCGATTGTGCCAAACTCACGCAATACACAACAACGTAACATACAAACGACAAACATTAGACAAGTCCACACTGTCTTTCTGTGGCAAATTTCCCGTATGCTTTGTTAATTTTGGTTAAATGCAAACTTATTATTTACATTGTACTGATTCTGACAATAGCATTTTTAAAGATAAAATCGGAAAAATTATTTTCTTAACTTCCAGGTGGAGCTTCAAAATTTCAAATTAGAGAAAATGGATTTCCAAACTAAAAAATGTAACGATTACTTAAGTCTGTACGAAAAAGATGATGAACAAAGAACAAGTGAAGAAATTTTCAAGTTATGTGAAGACGGTGCTGGCAAACAGAACACATGGATTGCATCCAATAATAACATTGAACTGAAGTTCGTCTCTGATTATCAGATTCAAGAAAGAGGATTTAAAGTCTTGATATCGGCTCTTAAAGAACCGACGTCGAGCTTGGACTTTGTCTCAGGTTGGTTTTTATCAGTATTTCTCTCTTGAACACTGACGTGTAGACATGTTATTTTCAGAGCCATCAACTCTCGGAGGGTACTGACCCTGACTACGACGGGAACGTGCCGCCCGGAGTTCGAGAAGTGGAGACCACAAGGGAAATATTTCTCAAAGTTTGCTAAAACGTTACAAAAAACAGACCCTATCAGAGTAAATTCTCTAGACTTTGACAACTTTTGGACCCTGTTTGTGCCACTGCAATGTGTAAAGTTCCATTTTCTTTAAATAAAACTAACGATTCTTGTGGTTACCTTGGTTACATTGTATGACCTGTACTTACTGTTTTATTATTAGGGGATTCTTGTCAACAAAAGATGACGGGAAGTAGTGGTCAACTAACTAACCCCGCTGACAGCGTATCTTCGTGCGTTTGGATCATCGACGGGAAACCAAGTTCACGTATCCAGTTATACTTCTCTGCCTTCGATATGCCTGAAGATTGCTCCACGTCTTACGTACTTTTACGTGACGGTCCTACGTCTGATTCACCGTTAATGGGCGTTTATTGTGGCTGGAAGAGCACGCCCTTCTATACCGTTCGCCCGCGCGGTCACCAGATTTGGGTTGAATATGTGAAGGATGTGAACAGAAAAGGACGCTTCTTGTTACATTGGAAAGAAAGTCGAGAATCTTCAGGTACAAATTTGCCATTAATATTTAGCCTGTATAGTAATTAAGGTGAATAACCTTTGTCCGTGAATGAGAATTGGTTATCATATATATACTCCAAACTACATAGTTTATAAATTAAATTTTCAGAGCCGACTTGCGGCGGATATCAAACGGGTCGTTCCGGTGTCCTGTTACTTCCGTCCGGACCTTCGTCCAAATTTACGGAACTTTGCGTTTGGAATATTAGAGTCAAAGAAGGAGAACGAATTTCTATTGAAACAAGACAACTTGATTTAGGTAAGTGGTAAATGATTGCATCATTCATGTTTGTTGTCTTTACGCCCGTGACGTTGAATGTCTTTACGGCGTTAAATGTCTTTACGCCCAAATGGGTAAAAATGTATGAAAGCGGATTGCTTACGAGATTCTCGAAAATAAAGTGTGAAAATCCAATAAGAGGTGGAAAGAAGCACGGAGATAGAACTCCAATTGCTGGTATCCTTTTTTACTTGGTTGTCCTTGGGGTTACCCTCCAAAACTCTGGCGTCCTCAATTATATTATCACATCCCTGGGTGAAAAGGTCCGAAAAATGAAGAGGAAATTTCAATATCCTCGTTGAATTTTTTGCAATAAGAACGTCGATAAAGTTCACCTTGTATGATGATTGTTTAAAAGTACACTTTCACTTTCACTTTCAATTCAGGTTCGGACTGCAGTAAATCGTACATTATTATCCGGGACGGTATCGGATCACAAGCATCATCTCACCAGAAGATATGCGGAAGTGACCTCACACGTGCTTCAAAGATTATTTCCACCTTGAATAGCCTGTCAGTCGAAGTCTATGCTAATTGTTATTGCGATCGAAGGCTCTTCAGAGCTTCATGGAGGCTAGCTACTGAAGGTACGTTTAGACTCGACGTGGAAAAAGTTTCAAAAAAGTCTCTGTAAAGGTCACTTTCGAGTGGTCTGGTCGCACATACCCATCATCCCCAAACCCTGATCTTCATATACCCATTGTTATCTATTGATCTCTAATATACTTAACTATTTATTTCAGGAGATATTCGATCCTACCGACCTCCAAAGGTTCGACGTGAGGTAAGTTTCAAAACATTCTCTTTCTTCATTTTATTTTCTACTTATATCTACATCAAACCAATCCCTCATTTCTAAAAAAGCTTAATGAACTAATTTTAAGAACCAATTGACGTTTTTGTTTTTCACTGCTGAGGGGCTGCTGGCTCCGTCTCTGGCCTATTAACCCGACCGATTGTCATTGTTCTAGTACGACTTCATTTAACTGTGTTTTGCATTCTTATCACTTTAGTTGACAACGCTCCTTCTTCCTACTTCATTAACCTTACCATCTATATCACCAACTGCAGACTCACAAGGTATATCAATCACATTTTTCATTCACTTTCTTTCCAGAAAGAATCCGTACCCATGTTGGGGGTGTGGATTGTTATTGACACCAGCCAACGTACCCATGTTGAGGATTGTTATTGACACCAGCCAACACCTCCAACCTCCCTAGATATCCTCGGTCTTCAAATTCTTAGCTGGATATCCCAGAATATTTAAAATTTCAAACCCCCTAGATATTTTCCTATATCTTTTTCTGCAACAATCTCGTTCCCTGGAACTGGCTTCGAAAGCCAACGACTTGATCATCGATTACGTATTCAAAAAAGGAAGCCATTTCCAGCGTATTCTTTGACGCATACAAGGAATTTAGAATAGCACGAAGGATTGAAAATTATCACCCCTGTGTTTCATCTAAATTGTCCAAAAACGTAATGATTACGTAATGGCATTCGCCAAGTAATTGTCCAATTGAGGGTCGGATACAGGAGGGTAGGTTTTCTTATTCAAGAATCATTATTTTTTTACTTTTAAGAAAATGGTGGTGCTTTACTCATGACCGGAACAAGAGGTCGAGTCACCTCACCGTTATTTCCCGGTACCTACCCACCAAACCGAAAATCATCTTGGTTAATCCGTAGTCCTGAATCGGGGAAACTTCGGATTACTTTCGAAACATTGGATATGGAAACGGATTACGCTTGCCGTTATGACTACGTTGAAATATTTGATGGGAACGATGAGAGTGCGGAAACGTTGGGGCGTTTCTGCGGCTCTAGGATCCCGCCTGTTTTGTCATCTAGCGCTAACGAGCTGTATGTGATCTTTGTATCTGACTCGAGTACGCATGGTAGAGGATTTTCATTCAGTTGGGAATGGAAAAGCGATGGAATGGAGACTTTGAATACACCAACCTTGCCGACTGAAAACCCTATTAACGGAGGTACGTCTTTGCTTGTTCTCTATTACCTTAGGTTAACAAATTTTGACGGGAGTAGGTTTGGCAGTTGCTGAAAAAAAACCTTACGATAGCGAAAAACAGCAAACACTTTTAAGGGGGGCTCATATATTCAAAGAATTTAATTTTGGCGTGAATTTATTTTTGGCGTATTTTCGCCAAAACCGCCAACATTTGTCCCCGCCAAAATTTATTACATTAAGGTATACGGGTGGTCCAGAAAGAAGTTAACTGATGGGTGTTTTTTGAAAATTGAAAATTAGTTTTTTTTGTTTTTAACTTTTGATGCATGATAGACCAAAGTTTAAGTTAGTCTTTTTTCCACATGGTTGATAAGAAGATTTATTGTAAAATCTATTTTCATTTATCCACAATTCTGCGTCAAAATTGTATACCTTTTTCTGGACCACTCTGTATAAGGTATCCTTGTAGTGTTTAAAAAGTTTTTGCATCGAATCAATTTCAAATTTCAATTTTTCCTATATAAAAAAAACTTTACGCCAACAGTAAAAAAATCAAACATTTTTCATTTTCAGTTTGCGGAGGTGTTTTCACTGACTCTACCGGAATCATATCTTCGCCGGGATACCCGAATATTTATCCCATTAATGCGGAATGTCATTATCTGATCAAACCTAAAAATGCTGGTGGAATCATCCTTGACTTCACGTCGTTCGATCTAGAAGCGGACAGTAAATGTAGCTTTGATTATTTGCAGGTATGTTGATTAAGTTTCAACCAATTTCATCAAACTTGTCGAAAGTTTAACATGACCTGTCCCAGAAAAAGGTTATGTAGGGGAGGTTGAGTTAGCTTTTTCTCCTAATTTCGCCCGGACAACCCCGGACATGACCCATTTTCACGTTACCTCTGGACCTACCCCCTCTGTACAATCTTTTCCTGGAACAGCTTATTAAATGTTGCTGTATAAAGAGCAGTACTGTAGCTGACCTTGTTTACATCAACCTTAAAGGAAGGAGCATGTCTATAGGCCTTGCATAAATCAATGATGTTTTTTTCCATTTTAGAATGAATATTCTTTTCGTCTGAAAGTTGTAAATTCTCTAATTTAGGGGGCCCTCTAATAAGTGCGGATGGTCTTTTTTTCGGAAAATGAAGATCTCTTTTTATTAGTGCGGGTTAGTAAGGAATTTTCGATTCACCTCTAACTTAATACGGAAATGGTCAAAATTACCTCAAATTATAGTGCTTAACACCCCTGAAATTAAGAATTTTTTAACATTACAGGATCATCTCAGCCTTTAAGAGCTATAAAACTAAACGTTGCAATGAAAATCTTCTTCACTTTCTTGTATACCAAAACAATTATTCTTTTACGTTTTTTGATAAACCTTCGTTTTTTTTTGTTTTTTTTCAGATTCGAGCAGGGGGAAATAAATATGGAGCGCAGGTATCCAGGCTATGTGGCGACACGTTACCTAAGAGAGTGAAACTCCAATACAATGCATTATGGGTAACCTTCAAGTCAGATGATACAACAAGTCGGAGAGGATTTTCGTTATCCTACAAAAGTCTTTAAATGATATGTTATGGAGATAGATGTTACAGACTAAAATGGACGATATTTTACAGACATTGTTGACATTTAAAGCCAGCAGAAACAACGTTTTTACAACATTCTTTCGACGTCCAAATAACGTTCTGGCGTTTCTTGGACCTTAAAACAACTCCTTAACACCGACGTCCATCCAATATCACAAAAAGATGACAAATGACAAAAACTATTGTGGGATAACCTATTATGAGCTGGAACATCCATGGGTTATTTATTCGTCATCGGTTTAATTTGAGAACTATGGTTTTTAATGGATACTAAATTAACATTAACATTTCTCAATGTCATATAATGGGTACTAGTAACCCATTTGCTCATTCCTTCAAGGATTCTTGTGACAAACACATGACATTATGTCTCGTTTACACTATATAGCCATTTTGTACCTTTACAGTCCATTCATTTCTGTTCCTCATAGTTCAATATTTCAAGGACTGTTTCTATTAAATCATGTTATTTCAGACTTTCCTTGATAAAAGCACTTAAAGGTTCTAGCCAGCTTTTTATACGGGTAGGATCTTGGTCTTGCGCCGGCGTGCTGACAATGCACGGATATTAGCTATAACTTCAGACCGCGATATCTGCCCGATATATGTGGTTTATAGCAATGGAAATTAATACAATAACAAAACAGCCTTCGCCAGCTTTTAGAACTATATGCTGTATACAAAGAATATCTGCGTGTTGTGTTCAGTTGTGACGGGAAAACAAATGACGAATTTTAAAAAAATGTCAAGAAGGCTATATAACCTATATATTGTCGTTGAACAACAGTATCACGGCGCTGCAAAAACTGACTTAATTCAAACTTTAGAAAGGTTATGTTATTGGGCTTTGCGATTTTTCTAACCGTTTCAGGGAATCGTACTTTTACATCTAAGACTAAATAAAGGACAGACTTCATAACACTACCTCTAAGGGGATTAATTTTCGCGGGAATTAATTTTTGGCCATTTTCGCGAAATTAAATCCTTGCGAAATTTTAATCTCATGTTTTTTGCCGAAAATCCCTAGGAAAATGAAAGAAATTAAGTTAAAAACAGGTAAATTCGCGAAATTTAGTCCTCGCGAAATCTTTAATTTTCCAATTCGCGAAAATAAATCCCCGCGAAAATTAATCCCCTTAAGGTAACAGTCCATAAAAAGGAACTATTTTATTATACATACTGACACTAACTATTATACTAAAATTTCATTTTTTTTGGTATAGGCTATTTATATTTAGAGTAGTATTTTTCTAGAAAACATTTAATATACTTTTTCGCTTGAAAATCATATGTTCGGTCTCTTTGTCGTAAACCTCGTATCGAGGGCTTAGTTTTTCCCACGCACTGCAAGGGGAAATAATACGGCTCTATTAAGACAAAACTTTCCATTTCATGGTATTTCTTCATTTGGCTGTATCTTTGCCGCCTATCTTTAGAGATTAAAACTAATGACCGATTATATGGCCTTTTAAGAATGTTTCTGGGTACAAGATTCCCTAATATGGAGAACATGAATTTTCAGTATAAATCATTTATTTTCTAGTATAATATGAGCTTTAGTTTAAACATGAACTGTTTCTAACATTCGCATTACAATCAAATGGATATATTGACACAAATATATGGGAGGCATGCGACTAAAGAGAACTAATTTAATTGTGTGGGCGTGATATAGACGCAAAAATTAAACCTTAAAATATTACTATTCCGCCATCCGTATTGATGGTTTGCATCACGGAATATTGGAGACTTCAGGTCGAAGTATTTGGTTTGAATATATTATAATTCAGGTCGAAGTATTTGGTTTGAATATATTTTAATTCAGGTCGAAGTAGAAGTTTGTTTATTTTCCAAAATTCCATAATTTATGTACATAATCATGTGGTGGCTTGTCGACTAAGCTAGGCACGAGCATCCTCGGTCCAAAGTGCAAACCTATAATCCAATAAATAATCTTAAGCCACGCCATATTTAGTTGGGCAAGATATTTCCGCGTGGGGGTTTTACGGTAGATTTAGGAACACTTGTTAAATACCTTCCCGCCTCCGTTTTTCTCTGACCGCCGTTTATGGCTTTAAACCTCAGCTACACAATTTCCCGTTTCTAATCACTTGACGGACGAAAAAAATCGTCTATAAGATCTTTGATTTGATTCTTTCTATATGATGTAGTATCCTTTTAGGAAGATAATTTGTGTAAAAATTACCATGAATATGATACAGTTGACTCTCTCTAATTCGAGTCTTTCTATAATTCGAACGAAGGTCATCGTCAATTTTTCTTAAGAAACTCTCATATCAGACTTTCTATTGTTAAAATCTCTGTAATTATTCGAAAACTTCTATAACTCGAACAAAATAAAAGGTCATCATCAATTTTTCTTAAGAAACTCTGATAACAGACTTTCTATCGTTCGAATCTCTCTATTCTCTCTGTAAATTAAACAAAATCTTAGTGACTCAATTAATACACAGCGGGGTATTATTGGACCATGTCAAAGAATAAAAGGTTAGATTTCAAATACTTTTTGAAAACAGTGCTAAAAATTTGAGTTCGACGATTTTGGGACCTTGTCAAAGACTTCAGTACCCTGACCGGAGGCACGTCCTCATATCCGACCTTGCCTAGATTGGGCTATTCCAGAAAAAAATCTGTACCCCCCATGTTGAGAAGGTCATATTTTGGCAAGGGAACCCCCTGGATTTTTGCTATTTATTTTAGACCCCCCCTGGATTTTAGCCATGATTTTTAGGAACCCCCCTAGATTTTTTGATGACTTTTTTAGAGCCCCCTGGATTTTTACGACATATTCAGTGACCCCCTGGATTTTCACTTTGAGGTACTCCCTGGATGTCCGACCTCCTCAACATGGGGGGTACGGACTATTTCTGGGATAGCCCATTTCCTTCCTAGGCCAACCTAACGCCTATATCAGAAACAAAATATAATCCAATTAGGGAGGGGAGGTGTCGTGTATATGTACGCGAAAAGACTATAAAAAGATCAATAAAAACATTATTATTTGAATTTTGATTATTTGAAACACAACGATGAAGTATAGTATTCAATGCTCTATTTAACAAAGGAAGTTTTTCAGATTTGAATAAAAGTTTTTTAGTTGAATAAAACTAAATTTCTGAATATCTTAGCAGCAAGAATTTTTGAAGTCAAATATTAGTCAAATATAGAAAATATTACCAGGATTCTGTTGGTAATTTCAGTTTTTCTCGACACGGGCTCAAAAAAATTGGCAAATATGTTTAATAATTCCTTACTCTGATTGGCAGAAAAGGTTGTTATTGTAGTTATATTTCAATGATTTCAAAAGAAACAACAGCACGTATTCTATACATGAATAGCGCGTTTCTCATCTCCCCTTCCCAAATCTCTGAACAAATAACATTTGATACCATCTGACGAAACATCAAATAGATTTTATTATTCAACTAAAAGACTATTCACGACTCAGATTGAAAAATTAATCAATAACATCTGAAAATAGAAAATCTAATTTTTTCTTTCAAAAACAATGAAGAATCAAAGAAACAACATTTTACCATCGAAAGCATCCGGCGAGGACCTTTTTTTGAATATCTGTTGGCCAGGCATAGTTGACCTAGAAATTTCGATCTGTTG
>JAUJPO010052238.1:0-29496 GCA_032270745.1 Tiaropsis multicirrata
AGAGACAAATTTTTGTCTCGATGCTTCGTTCTCCAAACTCGTTTAAGAGACTTTACTACGGAAAACTTCAATGGGCTAAATTTATTCTCACTCATATTAAGAACACTTTAAGCCTCGAGTTTCAGAAAAGTAAAGAAACATCTTGGTCACAAAATTCTAATAAAAAAAACAGTTAAAAAAAGAAGTTTATAATGCACACTTTTTCATTTATAAAACAAGAAAAATATTAAGAACAATGAGGTCGAGAAATGACAAACAATAGGAACAATTTAAGAACATAACTGAGGCTACACATGTTCTTTGTTTTTCCTTTTTCATGGATACATCCTCGGCAAAAAATAAGAACAGCTACGACTCGTCCCAGATTTCATGGTTCTTATAAAAAAAGCGTGTATTACCGATCAACACAAGGTTATTTTCCATATTGTGACTTTGTAATGTCAAAGCCCCCTCCTTTGTGACTTCCTACAAGAAGCTTCATCAGATCAGTTCCTTATGCCATCTTCATTCTTCGTCTGTGTAGGTTGTTTGTTAATTTTTATTTTTTTTTTTGTTCATTGATTTTATCTGGAATATAAATTGGATAGGATTGTTTGAATTCTATGTTACACAATCATGGCTGAACGTTTTGAGAAAGAAACCATCAACCTTCTTGCCCGTTCTTTTTATTTACAAAATAGTGTGGAAGTAGGATTATATTGTATCAAAGATAAAGAAAATATAATGAAAATACTGATAAAAAGAGTTCTGGTGTAACTTATATGAAAATAACGCCAAGTCTTTCTATAGAACATCAATTTAAACAGCTATGTATGATGCCTTGAACAAAAAAGTCTGGCAAAGAAGTCATGAAAACAGGAAAATTCTGTCAAAATTGTCATCATCCTAATTGCCCCATAACACTTACTTCAGATAAGACAAATCTCTCATTTATTATTTCTAAGAGAGAAAGCTGTTCGTGAGATCTTTCAAATTTTGAGAAAAGTTGTTCTTTTTAAGTGCTTAACCAGAAGCAAGTCTGGTGCATTCCATTTAAAGTGTTTTATTGATGTAACCCCCTGGGCAACAGAAAGTTTTACACACTCTTTCTCCAATGTGAAAAACACAATATCATAACAAATTATAGTTGAAAAGTGTTTCAAATCGTGTTGTTATAAGAACTTGATCGAGAATAAGACTTGCTAAAGATTCAACTTTAAATTCTATGTTAAAAAGATAATTGGCTTGAAATCTTATTTTTAAAGTACAAATCTGATTGAGCTGATCATTCATTTGAAATCATTGGAATCTAAATTTCACTCAACACGATCAGCTCATGTTACTCATAAACGGAAAGAAACTTCCGCGTCGGCGTGTAAAGAAATTCGCGAAATTTTTGCATTTCGCGGGAATAAACTTTCGAGAATTAGACGTGTAAGAAAATTTCGCGAAAATAAACTTTCGCAAATGACCTTTATGATAATTTTTCGCGGAAAGAACCTTCGCGAATTTGACCAAAACACGCGAAAATCGCGAAAGTTTCTTCTTTAAAGTAAGTGTAGAAAAAATCTAAATGCAACAATGTGTTTCATGAAATGACTTTCAACTGAGAGATTAATAAAGTACCATTTTAATTCAAATAAAAAGGTCCAATCATTTAAAAGGCCCATTATGGCGAAATTGGTGCTTTAGGATTCAATTGAGAAGTATAATTCGTTAATCTTTGATTTTAAAATTGACTCTATAGTCAAACACAGCGGGATGAGTTCATTCATAGGACTATAAAAGGGTCAATCTCAAAATCAAAGATCAATCAAATAAAAAGATTCTCCATTCCCTAATACACTAATTTTAATGAAGATTCATATTATAATCGTTGAATATTTTAAAAGCAAGAGACAATTTTCAGAAGCTTTCAAAACAAATAGTTCACACTTCAGCCACCATAACCATCAAAATACAACGAGAAGCTAGTCTAGCATTTAAAAGTTTGAAAAAAATAAAACAGAGAAAATCAATCTACAAATTTCTAGTTAACATAATACTAGAGATTATTGAACAAATGAAATGTGTAAACAGCATGCTTTAATAATGAAAATACCTCTATTTATAAAAATAAAATGTTTTCGTTATAATAAACCTATGAAAGAGCTTTAGATTGTATGCTTATTAACAAAGGAAGACTTATATATATACAAACAGCTTTTTTTTATCAAATTAGCTTTAAAATGTGGGTAGAAAAGAACGGTAAAAATCCAAAAACAAAATAGAGGCTTTTTATAAGATGCATTTAGTGAGCATAAAGATAAAATAAAAAAATAACAATCCACAAACATGAGAATTACCTGATACTTAGAGTGACATTGAGTGACATAGATCACTTTTAACAAACTCATATTGATGGATCTTTTGACAGTTAGGTTGTTATCAGATAGGACACGGCATATAATATATCTGCCAAATTGACCCTATGTCATTCTTTAGTACAAAAGTCTCAAAGTCTAAAAAATTGCTTGAATAAAAGAGAAAATTTTTGTCTCGATGCTTTGTTCTCCAAACTCGTTTAAAAGACTTTACTACGGAAAACTTCAATGGGCTCAATTTGGCCAAACCCTCTTGTGCAGTATCCAGATAAATAACAATGAATAGGAAAATAATTGAGAATGAATTATCATTGAAAATTTATCATCAAATATTAGAACATCAAACACACTCATTCTAAGAAAAACACAAACATTTGATTAACACAATGGGAAGATACACATGTTTAAATTACAAGAAATATCTTCTGTAATTAGAAGAGGAAGGAAAAGACAAAATTCCGTATTGTACCTCAATCCTCATTAAATTACGATTAGTGATTATTTAAAACGCATCACTATTTTAATCTAATTATTAGCGCAAATGTAGATTTAGTTTATCAGATTACAAATCAGAAAACTGAGGCCAGAGAATTCTGATTATCAATTAACTCTTAACTATTATGAGTGTAGAAACTTTGCATTATACATATTACTTATTCTGTTTTCAAAGTTGACATTTTAACAAGTTCAGCTATTGCTACCATATGCCATTAGATCACTTAAAAGAGCTTTGGAGTGAGTCGAGGGGAGATTTTTACTGTGTTTTTTTTTTAATTTATGAATCTACAACAAAATTGTAGACGATTGTAGTAGAATGCATAAAAAATGTTCTGATTTGAGAAAAAGCTGAGAAACTTTTTCTCTAAACACTTCCTCAAATTTTAAATTCTGAAAAGAAAGCAAGTCTTTTTACTAATATGATAACACCCACGTACATTTCTAATTTTTGGTTAAACAAGCTGAAACAATCACCATTAAAGATCTCCTTTTTTATGGTGGTATTGTGAAATTACAAGTTAAAAATAATTCCAAAATCACAATATTTTAAACCCACAACTTTGTAAAGAATCCAAGTATATCAACCAAGTCAAGAGTTTTTACTACCTTTCAATCAATCATGAAAGATATCTTGGTTACTTCCAAATAAACTGTTGAGTTAAGCCTGTAATTGATAAGTAAAGAACTCAGATTAAAAAAAGAGATTTTAAAAAGAAGATCTACTACTAAACAGTCATATTGAAATTATGATATTAGGAACAAATAAGAAGTTTTTTACTAATATCAGATTCATCACAAAGTCGATATTTTCAAGTTTATGATTTTTCAAAATGAAGATGAAGAAAAATCAAACGTGACAAGACTCAAAATATTACACTTTAAATATAAAGTAAAAAGATTTTTCGATCAATAAAAAAAGTAGCACTTCATTCTTATATGAAGAACACAGAAGATAAACATACTGGAATGAAAAATCTACAAAAAAAGAAAATCTGAAGAACAACAAGTCAATGTTACTTTTCTTTAAAAAATGCCCCTTCTAAACAGAAGAAATTGACTTTCTTAATAAATTTCAAATGAAGAAGATAATGAAAGGAAAATAAACACAGAGAAAAAAAGTGAAAAAAATTATGATCTGCAAACAACTTTGTGAAAATTATATATTTAATATATATAAAAAGCTCCAGATTTTAAGACTTTCTAAATTGTATAGTAATAAGCATATAATATTATAAAAGGATGAAAAAGGAAGAGACTTAAAAAATGAGATCTTTTCATTTTCAATTAAAAGAAGATCCCTTCGTCAATTATTAAAACTTTAAATTTTCATTCCTTTTAATAGTAATAGAATCATTTCTTAATATTAAATGAGCTGGGTCTTGAAACTGAAAAAGAAGAGGTTAAAGTACAAAATGTTGTTTTTAAACTAATAATCGTTATCTTAGTCTGGATCCATACAATTTTTACCCCTTTCACTAATCTCACATTAGAAAAAATTAGTATGGTAACATTGTGAGTTTGAATTCCACATCAAAATGACTTTTGAGAAATTAAACCAATCAAATTGCACAAATTTCAACTGGCGCATAAAAAACAATAGGGATTTTGGCCAATCAGAGCATTTCTTCAAGATCTTGAAGAAAAATCAATCCGATGTAACTTGTCTACTTTCGAGTCGGATAAGAATCAGATGTAGACGAGATCCCATCTATCGTTATCTATGCTGCTTCAGGACCAACTCTTTTGAGAACCTCTTTTATAAATTCATAATGCTGAAGTTAATGCCATTTAAAAGAAAACTTTACGGTTGGGCTAGACGCCCAATGTTGAGTTTTGTTGAAAAAAGTGAAATCTTTTGACATTTTTTATGATTTTAAGATTTTTTTTCCATCATTCATCCAACTGTTTAAAAACTAGCTTATAGGCACACCTTTACATTAGCAAAGATAAAATCATCAAGCAATAAAAAAATCATTAACAAAATCAAACAAGACAATTTAAAGTCAAAAGTTTTGTCCAGATATTGCTGATAATTGTCTGAAAAATACCTTTTTCTGAGATAAGATATATTTATTAAAACCAAACTGGCTACACTAAAATAACTACTCAAGTATTTTACGCAGGTAAAAAGAGTGCGAGAATTTATTAACGCAAATGAGAGCCTTGCATCATCACACAAATCTTTTTCGAAAAGGTAAAATTTTAGAATAGTATTAGAATAGAATTAGTAGAATAGAATATTAGTTGACTAATTTGCTTGTTAAAATATGATTTTGGCAGTATTCCAATACTCATATATTTGTAATTTTAAGAGCAAAAGATTGTTTTAAAAGAAGTATTACATTCTACCTTATTCATTGTATTTGTATTGTCATTTTGTATAATTAAGTCGGGATGAAATTAATGGAGGATTTTTAACGCGATCCCTAATCAACGTAGGATAAATGTACGTGAGTATTTAATTGCTTCCAGACAGCAAAAAGTGAATGATAGCTGTGAAATAGCTGCTGATTTTTTCTTATTGATCAAATCCAACAAATGGTTCAAACCAGGGGTTCAACAGTTGAGAGCAACACCCCTGTCCCCAGTTAAAATCTTTTCCCAGTGGAGATAATCAAAGAGACATTAAATCCAACATCCCACACCCAGTTGTTGGTGCTTCCCTGACCACTCGAAAAATAGGTCCAAAAAATTGTGAAAAGTTAGCATAAAAATTTGTGAAGTGAAATCTTCAATTTCACTAACCTAAAATTTCAGACCTTGAGGGTAAACCAAAAACCAAAAACCAAAAACTCAAACTATGTGATTTCAGATCAGGCAGCAACCTGATTTAATGTAAACAGACTTTTTTTAATAGGAACTTGTTGAAATCACTTGCTACTTGATCAGGAACTATGTGCATTTAAAAGTGGTGTACTGAATAGAAATTAAGTAAGTAAGTAAGAAAGTAAGTATAACAGTTAAATCACCTTATTATTGATGTCCAAACGAAAACAATAAGCGTATTTATTATGATGCAAACACTTACAAATCCCAGTGGTGCTACTATACCATAGTCTAATACACGCTGTTGTTGAGTCTATATAGTTTAAGTCAGATTTAAAACAAATTTATTCTCCCAGATGGAACGCACGCAAATTTTTGGTAGTTATGACTTTTACGACTATTCCAACGTCATGTAACTCCTTCGTACGCACGTTTTTTTTTTGTTTCACGTGTCATTTTTCAGTTCTTTATTAAGAACAAAGAAAAGAAGAACATGAAAATCGCGCTTGGTAGAATTGTTTAAATATTATTTTTCTATGACTCTTGAAAATTTCAAGTAATTTCATCGATGCTAAAAAAGTTTAGAGCAATTTAAAGACTTTGTGACGATGAACATAGATAAAAACACCCGCTTTTACAGGATTTTAAAAGATGCGAGCAAGGACAAAAGCTTGCCAATTTTCCTTGACTGTTTATGCATTTTTCATTTGTGAGATATTGCAGTTCAAAGCACACTTATTTTTTTCAGATAACAGCTTTTTATAAGTGTTTTTCAAGCTTAAAGTGGTATCAGGTCGATCCGTATTCAATTTGCCTAAAGATTGGTACTATTATTTTTTGAAAAAAAGACCAAAATCTGCAGTAAATAGCAATTCAAATTTTCTATCAATTCAGTGGATGTGAAAAAGTTTTCGAAATCAAGCTAAAAGCATAACACGCACAGCACACACAGCTTTTCAATAGAGCTTATTGATTTCAATAGGAAAAAATGGTTTTCTCTTGGGAGCAAGTGCCTTTTAGAGGTAGTTGGTTATCTATTATTTCTACATCGTTAGTCAAACACATGCCAAGCCCGACAAGCAAGTGCAAGTTGTAAAATATGGAGGACGTGCAGCGGTGCACTGGCGCACACATATTCTTCTCCAGAAGTCTAAAAATGTTGTAAATAGTTATGGCAAGCAAAACGAGAGTAACCTATTTTCAGATGATGACTTTTCTATCTGTACGTTAAAACTCTAAAGACACAATGAAAATAACCATCTGACGAATTACGCAGTCTCTAGTGATACAACTTTTTTAATTGCACCATCCTGCGCAAAATTATATTTTCCTCTCAGCTTGGACCTTCATTAAAAATTTGTGACTGTTTTTAGTTTGCATCCAGACACTCAAAATTTTTAAATGAACACGGTCCTGCCTTGCACAAAAAACGAGTAAAATTTGTCAGATGGTATATTTTTATTGTCTTTAGAGCTTTAATGTACCGTACTGTTATAAAAATAATTTGAAAAAGAAATTTAACTTAGACCAAAGGCAACAAGTTTGAAAAGTAGGTACTCCCTTAAGTTCCAAACCCCTCTGAAATACAGCCATATTTAGGTACCACCGCCATAAGTAGGATGTAGCCCCCCCCCTACAGCCAGGGGGATGAAGCCATGGACTATGGGTATAAAAGAAGGCTAGGAACTTGGTTGAAAGTTTTCCTTCATCAAGTGAGGACATTGAATGTTATTTTTTTATAAAATTGCTCCAACTGATAGATAAACAAGTGGCATTAGTTTTTGACCAAAACAGCAAAATATAGTTCCTTTAAAAATATTTGAGCCTTGGCTACCACAAAAATTTCCACAAAAAAAACTCGAATCATTTTGTTGTTGTTAGTATTGCCTTTATTACAGTCATTTTTAATGTCAGAACTAACTGCAAAAATTCCTGCACAGTGCGATTTTTTTTAGACTGCAAAAATCAGTTCCCTTAAGGTATATTACAAAAGTATGATGCAGCAATATGTTGTTTAGATTCTGTTTTTCTGTAGGATGAAAATGAGGTCAACGACATCAACAATAAGCTTTCCACAGATGGTTTTCGTGATGATCTATCTGATGAACATAAACTACGTTGCATATGGAGACTTTACAAAAGAGCAGAGAGAAGTTTATCATCTTCAGTTGAAGATATCAACAAATTGCGAAAACAACAAGCTGATGATATGACCCAGGTACTGTAATGTCAAAAATTGTCATTAAAATATTTTTATCAAGGTTTCAGTTTTTCAATTTTATACCATGATTTTCCTTTGCATCAGTTATCTTGACCTTTACAAAATTTACAAGGTGTGATCTGCAGGTGTTCTTTTTGTTGATTTAAAAAACAACCCCTCTGGTTTATTTTTCACTTGAAATCCTTGTCTAGCTAAAGCATTTATCCACATAAAGCTAAAAAAATATTTTCAGAATACCTATTAATTTAGTTTATTGACATAATGACAGTGATATTATTGTATTATTTTATAGGTAGAGGAGTACATTTCGCACATTCAGCAACTTTCAGATGAACAAAAGCAATTCATCAAAGATTATGAACAGGAGAATGATATGCTTAAAGATGAAGCTGAATCCATCAAGAAAGTACTAGAAGATTCCCTTGCCCTGGATAAAGATGCAAACGATTCTACATTCCACAAAGTTGAAAGTCTTGTCAACAAGTACAAAATGCTCAATGAAAGCTTCGACCAGTTGAAAATTGAGAAAGAAATTTTATCAGAAACACTTTCAGAACATTCTTCATCGTTTAAAGAAGAAATCAAATTGGTAGATTATCTCAATAAAGATACTGGTTGCTTAGATGGTTTAAGTGATATGCTGAAAAATACTGAACCTATTGAAAAGATCAAAATTTTGATAAACATTGCACAGAAACAAAGTCAAGATCTTAAACAAATGAATCAGGATCAAACCAAACTTAAAGAATGCCTGTTGATACATGACAAATCGTTTGACATTGATCATGTTATTGGAATATTAAAGTTCAAAGATGAAAAGCATCAATCTTTGCAGAAAGACCTATTTGCGTTAAAAGAAACTTTAATCAATTCTTCAAAAACTACCAGCTACTCTCAAAATGGTCTATCAGATGAAGAAGTTTATCACTCTGAAATAGAAGAAGAATTTAACACTCAACATTTCATTGAAATCACCCAACGTTTTCAAACCCTACACCAAGAAGTAGAAAATCTCAGGAATGAACTAACCTCTATAGATTCTGCATTGAATTCTTTTAATACTCTTTATCATCAGAAATCAAGCCCAAAAGCGGAAAAGATTTCATCCATCAAGGAAACTATGAACAAACAATCAGTCGCTATGAAACAACAGGAGAAAACAATTTCTAAAATGAAGAGTAATTTGACAACGCAAGAGCAGGAGCTTAATGATATAAGACAGCTCTTCGGTATTAGCATGGATGAAAATACAGAAAGCTTGTCAAAAAACATAGAATGTTGTCTTGAAGTCTTTACTGAAAAGATTGATAGCTCTGAAAGAGAATTTAATGGAATCAAGGAGATTGTTTGTCATTCGAGTAAAAATTTGACTGAATCATTAAAAATGCTAATTAAGGAGAAGAATGATCTTCAGCAGTTTGTCGATGAGCTACAGAAAGACGTATTGTTAAGCGGTGATGAAAGAGCTTCTGCGGAACACGATGATATGTTGTTTTCTCTAAAGGAAACCAAAGTAAAAATTGCGCAATATAAATCAGACGAAGAAAACATAAAATGTTTTGTTGTTGAAAACTGCGAGAGTGTCAATCAGAATGTGGACCCCAAGGCCGATTATTTACAAATTTTGTTTGATAAGTACAACAAAGTCAAAAAATCTGAGAAATCTATAAATGAGAAATACACAAAGTTGGATGGAGAAGTTAAAAAATGTTTCAATTCAACAGATGTTCAAAACACTGGTGATCTTTTGCAAAAATACCATGATAAAATGGACAATCAATTAATGGAAATTTTGGAGCTCATCAAGAATTCAGAACTTCTTGACGATCAATCAATAAACATTGAAGACTTGAAAGAAAGTGTTTCATGTCTAATTCAGAATTGTAAAGATAGACTTGCTGACAATGATTTTGAGATCTCAAATGCTAAACAATTGCTACACAATAACATGCAGAGTACTGAAGGTGTAAGACTTGAAGAAACAATTCAGACCTTTATCAATAAAACAAACAAAGTTGAAAATGTAATTAATGATGTTTTAAAACAAAATGGAATTATAGTAAATTCACAAGAGGAAGCTACTTTTTCCATTGAACAAAAGTTGATCATTCTATCAGAGAGGATGAACACGCTCAAAAACCGTTTAGAAAACGCGGAATCTGAAAAGTTAAGCTTTGAGAAAAAGGAAATCCAAATTAAAGAAAAACTTGATGCAATTTGTGTTCCCAGTATTGATTTTTCTCAAACGGATAATATATTATGGAAAATGGAGCTTGTCAAACAGTATTTGTTTCAAATACAGTCTGAAGTCGAGGAGCACCAGACTTGTGTAAACGAAGTAGACGATCTTTGTCTTCATTTGATCAATGATGAAGATGAATCTTCTGATCAAAATAACAATTACAACAAAGCAAAGCAGATCAGCAACAGATTTCATATATTAACAGGACAATACCAAAAGTTAAAGGAAGATTCGTTGGTTCTGAAGAAGATTGAACCGAAAATAGAACAGTTGTGTGGAGTTGATTCTACTGAAAACACACTTGAAAATTTTGATATTCTTGCAGATGAATATTCAAAAATGCTGAAAAATGTTGCTCAAAAAGATGAACAATTGAAATCTTTTGAAAGGACGTTCAAAGATTGTCATTTAAAACTGAAAGGGATTGATTGGGAAAGTGAGAGTGGGATTTCCGCAAATAATTCGATGGAAAGTAAATCCAACCCTGTGGAAATTTCGCTGGAGTTTTTAGCTGATGTTAATAAAGTAGCAGACCATTTAAAGCGGATAAATCGTTCCATTGGTAATACAGACTCGAAAAGACTCGTTCGATCATCGGAGGAATGTGTTCAAATTATTGAAGAAATGGTTCAAGAAAAACAAAGGTTTTCAAAGACATTGAAAAAGCTGGATGAAAATACAACTCTTGCTGATAACAATGTTACCTCATTCATTCCCGATGTAAACAGTTTTGATGACCTTGTCAATGCTTTTCTAGTTTTATTGAGAGTTTACGGTGAAGTAAAATCCCGTTCTGAAACTTCCCAAAGAGCGCTTGAAAATCTGGAAACGAAGGGTGTTGATATGAAGAGTAGCTTGGAACATGAAAAGCTTGAATGTCGAAACTTATCGTCAAATCTTGAGCAGTTAGAATCGAGTTATCAGGACAGTAAGCTTGTTATTGAGAATCTAGAACGCGAAAATGAATCGCTCGAAAGACAAATCGAGGAACTTTCAAGTAAATTTAACGAAATCCACGAATCTTATGAGAGTTTGCTGATGGAATATAATCGATGTAACTCGGAGAACGAATCGATACAAATCATCGAATCTGAAAAAGCTCAGCTTATAGAAGAAAATGAAAAACAACAATATAGCATTGTTATCCTTGAATCTGAACGACAACGTTTGAATGAAGAATTAAGACTCCTCAAAGTTGTTCATGGTCAAATCTCTGGAACTGCAAAAAGTCTGGCACATGATCTTAAATCCATGAAAAGGGAGCACAACGAGAGGGAAGAAAATCTCCAAATTAAGTTGGAAGCATTGGAATTGACCCTTGAAGGTTTGTTTACGTAGTCAATTTTGCTTTTGTTTTTATTGTTTTGTCCATCTTTGATTGATACTGAAAGCTAAATCAATCGACAAATGGGTTGGGTGCTGACTGTGCATTGTTTTGTAGAATTCAGGTGATGGGCTCAATTTCTACTCAATTCGTTAGGTTTGAGAAATATTTTGGCGAGTACTAATTTTGGTGCGAATGACAGGCAAAAACATTTTTACCGTTATTTGGGCAAGTTCGATAAAAAAGAGGGATGATTTTGGTTAAAGGCCATGAACCATCACTTTTTTTTAATTTTGGCGAGTCCAAAATTGATTCCCTTTTAAGGTATTCACACTATTATGAAATACTTACTTTTTCTGGAAGATGGATAAATTTTTGAAGCTTTTGTCATTTTTAGATGAGAGAAATGAGTTTGATCAACAACAGACAGAATTAGAGCAGAAAGTGTCCTCCGAACAACAAAAGCACAATCAACTACTTGAAGAAATGCGAATGTTACGTGAAGATATGTCATCTGTTCAGGAAGATAAAGACACTCTTCAATTACAGGTAATGAAGATGTAGTAGGTGTTGTCGGGTATTAGCGGGGTTACGTTAAGCGAGATAAATCGATCGAGGACGACGGATAGCGACCCGCGACCGTTGCCCCGCAAAATCTAGGACGCTTGATTGGCTGTTTGAACGTTCTCGTTTACATCTCACCGTCGTCCCCCGATTTATCTCGCTTTAACAAAACTTTGCTAATATAAGTGTTGTCGGGGTGTTGTCTTATTATATCTCAAAACGTTTTGAGGACTGTAAAGTGTTTAACATCTCTGTACCAAAAGAAGCCTATCAGTAAAGAAAATGTTTAACTGTTGAAAACCATAGCACTCCACTTTCAATTGTGTTCTTGGTATCAGATTTACCGATAGACTTCTTTTGGTGCAATATCAGAGATTTTGGAAGTTTAGAATCTGACGCCAAAAAGATCAATCTACACTCTGACTTTGGAACGTCTAAAAGTGCTTTTCATTTTAAGGTTGAAAACTTGTTAAAAGAAATTGTTGCACACGACTTGATGGTCAACAGTTTAGAGGAAGAGCATTCAATGATTTTTGAAAAGATGGTTGCGGAATTCGAACAACGATTGTTGAAGAAAGAGAAGGAAATCGAATTTCTTGGAACTGAAATAATAACAAAAAATGATGAACTGACTGATGTCAAGGTATTTTATTGCAATGTGTTCAATATGCCCAGAAATCCAGTACTTTATGCTATATTATTATTTCATCCCGAATTGAGACCTGGGCTTATTCTGTAGAGTGTTCAATACCAAAGGGAATGTCATGCAAATGTTATCCAAGGAATATTAGATGTTTCATTCTAAACTTTACTTTTTCTTATAAAGGCTGCAATTGAAGAACTGGAAACTTTTGAGGGTGAAAGAATCAAGAAGGAAGAACTTGAAGAAGCAAATATCTACCTACGACAACAAATAAAAATGAAGGTATTTATATGGTAGAAGAGAAGTTTTCATTCTTCATTCCTACTCTTTTCTGCTTAATTGTAGGGGAGAGGATCAAATTGCATTTTTTCAATTTTTTTCACCCCCATCCCCATTTTATGAATTTTTCCTGGAAAAGTGCCTAAACTTTAAACTTTCTAGGGCTTTTCAGTAAAATCACCCCAAAATCACTTTATTATGACTCTTTCCCCATTTTTTCCCTTCGAACACCGACCCCTGCTTTAAATAATTTTAAGCACACAAGAGTACTCAATTGTTTTATTTTTTTCTATCAGGATGGCCAACTTGAATCATTAAGGACGGAAAATATTAAGTAAGTCTTAAAACTGGTCTAATATTAAATCAATCTCTTTATTTTGCTATTTCTGGGGACTCCAAGAGGGTTTTATGGAAAAAAGACAATATTCGATGAAATATTTTCATCAGATTAATTGCCTGATTGGCAAAAACTGGTTTTGGAGTCCCTTTGAGGAATCAAAATCTTAAATATACTAATTGTTGGGGTAATCTCTGACCTAAATCTCTACATGGCTCTCATTATGGAAATCATTTTCTACTTAGAATTCAAAATAAAATCACCGAACTGAAGATCCAACTGAAGTTTACGGAGGAAAAGTTAGACAAACATAAAACAACATTTGAGAACCTGAAAGTCAAGTTGAGAAAACGAAGCATGGAGATCAAACTCAAAGTAGATTCTGAAACAAGTTACAGGAATCAGGTATATTTATTTTTTTCGGACTTTTGTAATTCTTAGATCTTCGAATCTCCGAGGTATCAATTTTCAATTTTTCAGTCGAAGAGTAACGCGGGTAGACGAAAGTCACCAAAATAATATTTAAATCACAATACCATAAAAAGAAACTGTTGTAAAACTTGTTGTTGTTTTGTAAATTTAGATAACGCACCTTCAAGAAACGAATGATATTCAAACAGAACTGCTGAATCAGCTGAAAAGAGAACTTCAAGAACTCAGAGACGAACATGGACATGTAAGCATATTCAACAAAATAAGAAGCCTAAAGTGATTCCCCAGAGCGATTCCCAGCTGTACTTTACTCAAGCGTCTTGTAAGGGTTCACACCCTTATTCTCAGTATCTACCTACCTTTTGAAATGTCCACTATGGATGACTACGCTTCTCGGGAATAATAACTTCGCAGAAAAAGTCAATTTCGATCATTGTTATTATTATGGTTACTGTAGAATGAAGATTCTTATCGATATTTTCCACAATTGAAGAATTTCCATCGCATTTGATTTTGAATGCGTCCTGAATTTTTATTGTCCTTTATCTTGATGTCTTAAAAGGTGATGTTCCAGTCTCAATCATTGAAACGATTGGCTGACCAAGAATCGGGTCGATCTAAACATGTGGTCATTAAAGCTTCCAAAGTCAAATCACAAAATTGTGAACTCAAAAATGTAAGCCGTTTTTACTTTCACTTATCATGAAATATTTACATCAATGCAATACTAACCGCTTACTGAGAAATGTTGACCGAGATCATCAAAGTAACGACTGAGCTTGCGAGGTCGTTGCGATAACCGAGGGCAATATTTCCAGTAAAGTCCGAACCAAACCGGTTAGTATTGTATTTGTTAACCGTTTTTTCAAAGAAAATTTGATTAAAAAATTGTTTATCGCCAAATAACGAGGAAAAAGAACGAAAATTTGCTGTTTTTTTACGTTGAATGAAGAAAAATGAAGCTAGTGCAGTGCTGTTTTTCCTTATGTTTTCTCTGTAAATAAGGCTTACTTTAGTCGGCCGGCTTTTTACCATGTCTAATCAAATGGATTTCAGAGTTCGACGATAGATTGGCCGTCTAAAGTCAAAGTTTTTGTCAATGCAATGACTTCTTTCATTGCCGATCTTTTTCCGATCTTAATCAATTAGATTCGACACGGCAAATGATCGATCGACTAAAGTAAGCCTAATTGACGTCGCGATGTATTTTCATAACAATGGGCAACTCTGGTCTGTGTCTGAACTCTCAGACTCGTTGTTATGGGAAAAGAACCAATACATTGCGTAAAAAGCCATGTAGCCCGCTTGCGTAAAAGTCATCGGTAAACAAAGTTCTATACAAAAAGACCTTTTTACTTTCTTTTTAAATATTTTACAAATGTAATGAACTGACTTTCGAGCAAGGACGAGTTCAAAATAGTTTGGAAATGAAGTTTAAATTGGAGAATTTGGTTAAAAACTGAATATTTTTCTCATTTTCTTCGATTTCAGACATTAAAGGAGGCAATAGAGGAACTGCACCAACTTTAGTTTTGCTGATAGATCATATGGGAATAGGTGAAAATTTATTACATTTTAACCGCAGATAACTTAAATGTACTTTTGGAACCCATTGGAATTTAAATGTACTTTTGAAACCCATCAGACAATAAGTACTACAGTATATTAAATTTTTACACTAATTTTTATAAAAATTGTTGCACAAATTTTTCTGTTATCATATTTATTGGCATATTTTTTATACTACAAATCAAGCATAATTTTTACCACATTCTGCACGTTTACACGTTTTTTTATAAGAACATTAAAATTCGAAGAAGCCTTCTAATGTTCTTAGCTTTTTTGGTTTCAAGCCTTAAAAAATGTTCTTAATGAAGTCTTTTAATTCATGTGTACATAATTCCAATCAAAAAAAGTTCTTATTTCTATACTCTTGATCCTCCAAAGCGTCCAAATGTTCTCAACATGTTTTTAATTTTTTGTTTTTATAAAAAAATGCTATATAACTTTTTACACAAATCACGTCTAACACTTTTACTATCTAAAGAAATTATACAAGAATTGAAAAATTGAAAGAGTCCAAAATTAACTATTTATTTTTTTGAAAGCGTTTTACTGATTACATATTCTTTTATCAGATTTTTTTTTCAAGTCAGTCTCCAACCAAGATTCATTTCAATTCTAAAAACCCAATATCCCATAGTCTTCGATTATGATGAAATATTAGTTAAAACTTAAGGAAATCGAAAATCTTTTCCATAGAAATAAGATGATTGGACAGTCTGCTCTTTTTTGAATATTCTTTCATCTGATGATGATTTTTATCAACTTATTAGTAGGTGATAATTGTTTTGAGATTATTATATTATGGAGTCATTATTGCTCTTCAATATACAACCTACACAGCCGTTTCATAGTTGAAACATCAATTTGAAAAGAAAAAGTTTGTTTCAAAATTAGCGTTTAGTTGATCAAACAAGTTCACGATTTCAGAAAGAGTCCGCCATACAGAAATTTGAGTTGCCATGATCAAGAATCATTTTCCGAAACGGAAAAACGGTTCATGCGATGGGATAACATCCGTCTTACCGACATATTTCCAACAACAATTGGATTTAACTAATAAACAACACGCGGATGAATTAAGTCACGTGGCCAAACAACTTGAAGAAGCAAAAGACAGAGAAGCTATCCAGGTTTTTAAAGATTTGTTCATTTTTTCTATTCTTCTTGGAATTTTCATTTTATTCATTTTAACCGTTGAGCTTGAATGCTTGAATTGACCATAATGAATTGACAGAAAAATTCGTGAACCAACTTTCTTATCTACTCTACCTATAAAAATATCTATAATATGAAATCGATTCACCTTTATTCATGAATTACATGATTGGTATCATCTTGGCCAAATCTTCCATCGTCAAATATGGAAAATCTTTTTTGGTATACAGTTATTTCTTCAATTCAATTTGATTTAAATGTAGGTTGATCGAAATTGCAATTTAGAAGTAAACATCGAGGAATTAACCAAAAAAGCTACAGGATTCGAAAAAATCATTCTCGCTCAAGAGAAAAATGTCCAAAATCTTACTAAACGGGTGAGTCAAACATTTTTTCGTTTCTAAACCTCAAGTCAGGCTTCTTGTGTGTTTTTACATAGCTAGGGCCCCAAACAATATTTAATTATTAATCAATCTTGACTTCAAATCGATTCAATTTCGCGATTTGCGTTTCAATGCCATGAATCGTTTTATTGCAAAAGGGCGAAAGATCTAAAATAATCTATGGTTTAAATGACAAGTTTTCTATCTGTTCTATTCTCCAGTCTTTTATTTTCAAATCGAGGCTCTGTTATATCAGTTATTTGTAACAATTTTTATTATTTTGATTTTCTACGAATTTGTTTCCTTCTGATTAGCAAGGAAGATCCAAATCGCTCTATGACAAAAGATATTAACCCAAAGCAAATTATTTTTAGGTGAAGGAGTATGAATTGAAATGCATGACACTGAATAAGACACTGGCTGAATCAGAAGCCCTTAATGAAGGTCGGCTTTCATTTCTTTTAGTTTTTATTAAGAGGATATAAAGTCGTAACCTCTGGAAATTTTAAAATAAAGAAACATAAAACCCAATGGGGGTATCGAAATCTGATCGAAATTGTTTCATAGTCAATCTAAATTTAATGGAGATATTAGAATTTCTATGTTTTTCAATAGGGATGGAACTTCTTCCTCCTTTCAGTGGTTCAGTTTATGTTAATTTTCACCATTTTCCAGTGGGTAGGGAGTGCCACCGGGTCTGTAATAATGTGGTATTGTAGTAATGCCTATTATTTCACTTCTTGATAGAAATGACAATGAAGTTGCAACAATATTGTGACCAGAAGAAGAGGTTAATGGAAGAAAAAGAGATGTTAAAAGTTGATAACAGCAGTTTGAATAATCGGTTTCTTATGGAAAAGGTATAAACAATCCCTCCATTTGTCTTGATGACGAGAGATAAGTATCTGGAAACGTAGCCAAACGTTGAATCTCGTAATTCAAGCCACTATGGTTGGATAATATAACACAGTGCATTTTATACATTCCTGTCTTTGTGCCCCGGTGAGTACCAAAAGTACTTTCAAACCCACTGGGTTGGGTGAAATGGTATATTTTTTGAGCATCTCAGTGGGTCACAGACAGTTTTGATCAAGTTTTCCATCCTTTATTTAACAAGAATTACACATTACTAGTTGGTCATTTTCGGAGAGTATTTATTCTTTGTAAATTATCTGGCTTTGATCTTTTGAAAACCTCTTGCCCCTAATTTGTGCTGCACACTGGAACGATAGCGTTGTCCTGTTGGAAAGAGAACAAAACGGAATGATAGTCGGTAATTTTTTGCTGTTTTGTATTTAGTATTCTCTAATGGCAATTTGGAAAATCGATTCATAATTGGTATTACTGCTTTTTTATAGAGTAAATACGAATTACTGAAGGAAAAACAACAGAAAGATCAGGATGGTATTAAAGAAATAAATATTTCGTTGAGAAAAGATTTGAAAGAGGTTAAAGGACAACTGCAAGGCATGGTAGGTTTGGTTTTTTGTAATGTTTAATAACAACACTGAGAAAACTTTTGAGTACGTTTGAAAATTTCTCTAAAACAAAATTTTAAAACTTGAGAGAATCTGAGCAGATGCATATGAGACTTACCTATTTACCTAATGCTGATGGTGTCCAGGAAATCTGAAAGTAAATCACGTGATCTGTATCTTTATCTGTGTAATAACTTTTTGACGTTAATAGGATTTCAAGACACTGTCAGAGAATGGAGCCAAACAATCACTAGTGCCATTCTTCACGCATAAAGAGAAAGAAGATTTGTTACAACAGTTGCAAGAAGAAACATTGAAATGCCACCGTTTAGAGGATGAAATGAATGCTTTGAAAGCATCACAACGCGATTCTGGAAAAGTATTGCTAGAATATAATCATTTGTTACATATTAGTTCAACTCTTACCTATTAATAAGTTGTTAGTTCATTTGACAAAACTTCGCTAATACTATAAATTTAGTTGGTTTGAGTTTTTGTCATAGTCATAGGGAATTCCAATTACACTACGTAGAGCTAATTATCACACAATCTCGGGCAAAAGGTCTTGTAGAAACAAACTAGTCTATAACCTTTTGTCCGGAAATGTTTTGTGTTGAATTCGAAATAACTGATAGACCAACTTCGTACCCAGGACGATTGGTTCTTTTATATAAGGTGACGATCATCCGAATTTTCAAAAGTGAAAGCGACCCTGGGTTTGAGGTTGCTGATAGATAGTTGAGTTATAATTGTTTCCACGGTTACTTCACTTCTACACGTTGTTACCAACCTGTCCAAGCATCTCATTTCTTTTGTTTCCTTAGAAACTATTATCGAGTGGACAGTCGTTGGAACAACTGGAGACAATCTTTCATAAAAAGTCAGCCGAATGCAGCGCCTTATCTATCAAAATGAACACAATGCAACATAAAGTGACGTCACTGCAATACGAGGTTTATTGATATTTACTGTTTTCATTGATGTTTTTTTGTATTTCAAAGCAACCTACGGGGGGGGGGGTTATTTTTGACTCCTGCTTATTGGGGCCCCCGTCTTCAACAGTAGAGCCGTATTGTATGATTAAGTCAAATATTCAAAATTATAGTACTATAATAATAAGATATAAACTGGATTAAGTTTATGTCAGGAGAAACTATAACGTATAAGATAAATCACGGACCGAGTCTTTGCAGACTAATAAATTATTAACTTGAAAAAAAATCTCTATTTTTCATTTTACTTCAAGCTTCTATATATTGCTCATCTTATAATATTTTTAATTTTCAGAACAAAACATTACAGGAGAGAGTAAAAGCTTATGGAATAGAAACACATAACGTGTCAAACGAAATTGAAGCAAGAAAGAAGACTGAGCAATTCAATAAAACACTGACCGAAGATATTATATCAACGCAAAAAGAAGCTGATAAAATGTCGGAAAGAAACAACGAACAGTAAGACATTTCTTTATATTCATTTGATGATTAATTTGTTGGTTTGATTTCGATTGTACCAATTTACTGTGGAAGTTTTCGGGTGGAATGTCTGGTAAAATGTTAAATCAAAATAGTCAAGAATTATTTAAGAAAACAGAAACCAAGATTAAATACGAGGAATCATAATAACATATGGAAGCCGAGTAGTGCCATCACGATTTCAATATTTTCTGCGAGATTTCAATATTATCTGCGTAATTTCAATATTTTCTGCGTAATTTCAATATTTTCTGCGTGATTTCGATATTTCCTGCGTGATTTCAAAGTTTGCTACGCGTAATTTTAAAGTTTGCTTCGTGATTTCAATATTTGCTGTGCAGTTTCAAAGTTAACTGCAATGTTTCAAAGTTTTGCTGCTCGATTTCAGTATTAATGGATGATGGCGGAAAAACGGCTATTTATCACGCATGTGCACAATCACTTTCGCTTTCCCCTTTTCTTGTTGTAAGCAAGCTTTAACGAGAAAGATCTAGTTTCAAACACTGATTCCACCCTTTAGATTTCTTCAGTCTTTGACTCGAGATTTCTGACTTTTGAGACTTTTTTTCACAGCCTAACAAAGATTCCAATAAATAGTTTGTAATCTGAAGACCAGACCACGAATGGCTATTCTTGACCTCCAAGCCTAACCCTAACTGTAATGTTGCAGCAAATATTGAAATCGTGTAGCAAATTTTGAAATCACGCATCAAACATTGAAATCGCGCAGCTTTTGAAAACTTTGAAATCACGCAGCCAATTTTGAAATTGAACAGAAAATATTGAAATCACGCAGAAAATATTGAAATTGAACAGAAAATATTGAAATCGTGATGGCACTTCTCGGCCACAGTTTGATAACTAAAACAGTTTTTCGGAAATTTCTTGTTACAGCTTCCTCGTCTTAAAATCTTCACAGAAAGGTGTTTTTTGGCACTTTTTCATCGAAATTTTTCATAACTTAATAAGTATTGAGTTAGAAAAATTTCCCGAAAAATTTCAAATAGTTCAACTATTTCTAGAAAATGAAAGAAAAAATTTGAAACAAAGAAATTGATCCCCCATGATAAATAAGCATTTCTTGTATATCAGGAAGATTAACGTTTTTTTAATTCCATAACGTCGTTATTGTAATTAAAATTTCAATGACTCATGAAGGAATTCATGAATAAAAATCTGTAATCGCAGATTTTTGCTAAATTTTCAAGGAACGTTTAGTTAAAATTTGTTCTTCAAACTCGAAAGTCGATTTTTGGTTGTATACTGAGCCCTTAATTCCCTTTTTATCTTTATATTAGCGAAAAGGTAATCGGCCAACTAAAAGAAGAAATTCGGACACTCACACAAATTATTTCCGGACACAACTCGACAGCGTGTCAGCAAGAAAAAAATATTGAAGAGCTAGTAACAGAAAATTCGAAATTGAGAGAAGACTATTCCTTGATACATAACAAGTTATTGAACATCCAATATGAAAAATCAGATGCGGCTAAAGTGGATCTGCAAAGAGAAAATACTCATCTCAAAATGGAAATATCAAAATTGAAGCGCCGTCTATCGGACACATTGGATCAGGTTTATGAAGAACAAATTGTCTTTAAAGAAAAATATGAGAATATCATGTAAGACTCGTTTTACTCTTTGACTTATGTAATGATATTGTTGTTTGGAGGATTTTCAGATGAAATGTCGCTGTACTTCTCTGTCTTCTGTGATTTGTTTAGAGTTTAGGTTCAGACCACTGACCCCTATAATACACCTTATGGATTCCCGTGAAAAAGTGTGTTCACTTTTAGCAAAAATCCGTCATGTTGTTTCCTATATTTCTTCAGAGTTTCCTCTGCTAAAAGTGGAAAATAACATGGCTGACTCGCTGGTAAAACCGATTTCATAATCAAAGATTAAGTTGATTAAGTATGCTTTCTTAAACTTTATACATTTCTAAATCTTTCAGAAGAAACATGAGATGTGAAAAGAATGAAGTGCATAATTTCGCTCAAAATCTTCAATCATCATTGAATCTGTTTCATACCAAGAACGAACACAATGAGCGTTTGACTTCTTCAAAACAAAACATTTGCAAGAAATTGATGCACGATATTGGTGACTTAAGATCAAGGTTTGTAAACATTCTGACAAAGCTTCAGTAGAATTTTGTTAATGTGATATTGGTGATATGATGCAGAAATCCATAGAGGAATAGAGAGGTGCACTATAAAAGTTCGAGTTATCAAAGGTCTTGTGTATAAACAACAGCGTATGTTGACATTAGACAAAATCTTTATCCCGAATAATAATCTCAAAATAACAAAAAGCCGTGCGGTATTCAAGCCGGTGAATTTAACAGCGGTATATTTAGGAATGAATTTTTATATTCCTCAATCTGCTGCCGCGCAAATTCTTCAGGTGCCTTATCTGGCACCAGTAACATAAGTTTCCTGGGTTTTGATGTTTTTAACTGTCTAGTTTACATGTCGATTGTCAGTTATGTAAATCATTTTATTTCTTTAGGATTTTATTTTTGGAAGAAGAGAAAAGTGACTTGAAGAAAGAAATGCGACAAAAAGATGATCGAATATCCTTCATGGAAAACGAAACCAAAGAATTACAATCAAACGTAGACCAATTGAATTCAAATCTCATATTTTCACCTAATCGAACGAGGGTAACTTTATACTACATTTCTTTTAAAAATAAATAATTTCCGATAAATTTTTTAATCTTTGGACACCGAATGACGTACACCGTACGTCCATTTTTACGACCCTCAGTCTATTGGCCAAAGCTCTAAACCACTAGCTTTTCAGCCAAAATGCCAAAAAAGCTGAGACCAAGGGCTTTCCAGTGGTACTAAAAGAATTGTTTGAATCTTATCACTGTGACCACAATCTGCCTTTGAAGTTGAAAATTCATGAAAAAAATACATCATGCGGTGGCTAAAGTTTAAAATTAATGAATCAAATCAATAACATATATATGTTGTTCAACCAAAAAACTTTCACAGGTGTCTTTAAAACAATTCCCGGAAAACCTCCTGTTGAATTCCCTCCCACCCACATAAGTTTTAATAGGCAGCTCAGGCCCTGAAAATCACCTAAGAAACTACTTTATTGCATGAAATGTGTATTTCGCGGTACCCAAGAGAAAAAGTGTATTTTGACATCCTAAAGGTCATCTGTGCCAAAGTTCAGCCTTTAGTCACCATTTGAAGTATTAACGAACCCCTCTTATTTCGCGGTCGAGCTCTAAATACATATTTTCGTTTTTCAAACTCAACCGCGAAATTTTCATGCAATAAAGTGAGCATTTTATTCGTTCGTTCAGAGGTTGTTTATGGCCTTAAGGGTTAATTTCATTTGATTGCCAGGTAGGTCCATTATTGAAGTATCACTTGTTTTTGCTTTATCCGAAAAGTGTACGAAAAAATTTTAAACCTATGTGATCTCGATTCCTCTACCTATTAGCTTTCCAAAATGACAAAATAAATAAATAAAGAAATTGCTTTTGCGTTTTATGCCACGATGAAGGTTATTTGTTTCCACTTTTCTTCTTTTTCAGACTTGGGCGACATATGTGCAAAGACCGCATAACGAATCATATTACGATCCTGGAAAGTTTTTCTCAATAAATCCAAAAACGTTTATCACTACACTGAAATAGTCAACAAATCGTTCAAATAATTGTTTTGTAATTGCTTATTATTTATTGACAGTTTAAAAAAATTCTAAAATATTATTACCTACAAAAAATAAGTATTTTATTTATAATTTAATGATGATGGGAACTACTTCTTTGCTGGGAAGAACTGCGTTGTGATGAACTTCGTGAACCTATGGAATGAAACGAGATAATGACAAACATTTTCGAACCAACTTTATTTCCAGATAATATACGATATCATACATAGAATAGGTCAAAAAGTGACAAGCTAACGAAAGTTAAACACTGCTCCTGATATTCATCAAACTCTTGATTATTAAAACACGACTTAAATTCTTATCTACTTTTTCATTTCATATCAAGTCAAGGATACTATGAATACAGTACAGGGTATTGTTTGAAATTCAACGCTATGGCGAATGGTACTTAATGGAGTTTGTCAAAGTGTCATCGCGAATGGCCCTTTGTTAAGGAGTTCACGAATAGAATATTTAGCAAAAACTATTTTTCTGATGTGCCACTCTCACTAGATCATAAAAAGGGTACCAACACAATGAATTTATAAATATTTTGAAAAGGTATTTATAAAAACGCCGGTCCTAAATTTTTGTGAATTGTGAAAAAAATATTTTTTCGCGAGAATAAACTTGAATAAAGTATACGTTGCAGTCACTTTGATCGGTAGTTGTTCGAAAAAGAGTTCAGTCTTGTTGGTTTCCATGGGTACTAGGAATGAAGTATGGCGGGTATGAACAGAGTAGACTTCCCGAATTTTCCGTGAATTTAACAACATTGTAACTCCTTGATTTTCAATTTTTAGTACGACTAATAAATAACCATTTTAAAATTTTAATATCTCTTCGAGTCTATATTTAAATCCAAATAGCAAAAATTAACACAAATATGTACAGGGTAAAAACAATATTGTTTTGGCAATTTTGCTCATGATGAGCGGTTTGCACATTCTGGTCGCGTATAAGAGTAGCCAGCTAAAAGAAGTGAATAAAATGAAGTTTATATTAATACTTTATTGAAAACTTTCCCTAATGACCAGACGCACGGAACTTTTTGTATTTTATATAACCTGAAAGATGAAGTCAAAATTTGATACTCGTCATTGTAAATTATGATATATATATATGAACTTATGAGAGAATGTTATATGAATTCATCTTTCTGCTACATAATTCTATAAATGATATCATTCGCTCTTTAGACACAAGATATGAAATCGATTTGAAATATTCAATAAAGACTCAACTACATCCTAAAGGGAACTGAAGATGTCAAATCCTTTACTAAACTTCTTAGATTTCTAGACTTATCTTTTTCATGAATACCCGTGAAAAATAATAAAGGTACTTACTGGACGACTTCCGCAATCCTGAAAAATAAAAAAATATTCGATTTAAGTGTTAGCAAAATTATCAGAGTTGCTTATGACCCATTCAGGTTAAATGCTGTATTTTTAATTGTAATCCTTGTAGTTCATGGTTCAAAAGAAAATCATGGTAACGGAAAAAATAGTTATTCGTATTGATTTGCCCGAGATTAGATTTCGCGAATTCGCGGTTTTTTGCCCTTTTCGCGAAAGATCGCGTGGAATCGTCGATTCGCGAAATTAAATCCACGCAAAATTTTACAAACTGCTCATTTGCGAAGTTAAATCCAAATATTTCCCGACTAGAAAAGAGACGGAACAAAAAAGTATCGAAGTCGCCTGGATTAAAGAGACCACAGATACGAGAAAAATAGTCAATAGATTTTTAGAAAAAATAATTCAAGAAAGGCAAGAATAAAGACGAAGATTCGGAAGTCGAAAGTCCTGCATCATACTGGATGCTTGTTTTAACCAACAAAGTGGACGACGATACAGATACAGATGGCATATTTAAACTGACCTGATCCTTGAGTAATGGCAGCTAGAAGAATATTGGTATCGTTTGCTGAAGGTGCCAGATCTGCTTGCTCCACTGAACCTTCCGTTTCCCAATCACGACTGTTTAGAATCAAATCCAACATTGAGCTGATCAAATCGTTAAGTGCAATCACCTGAGACTAGTGTTATAAAACCATGAATTTAAATCATTGAATTTGATCATTTTGAAATCTTATTAGTATTAAATCAATTGGTTTCTGGCTTGTTGTTAACTGACAAAATAAAATCGCCACAATAAGTGCTCGTCTGAAGTTAAACAAGCCACATGCTGAATGGACCTACCTAATAAATAAAGTTTTATAAAAAGGAGAGGAAAGGAATAACAATCATTCAGAAAATGTACAGTGAGTGAAAATAAATACGCATTGTTTGTGCAAAATTTCAGAAAAAGCCAATGAATGCACCTCAAGAAATCCCTCCAAAACCACTTTTCCGGCACATTTCCGGCATTTATGACCGGAAACATTTTTTTCTCGAAAATTGGATTACGTCACATTGTTTGCATCACTATTAAGCACTTTTGAGCAAAAAATCAGAAAAAAACAATGAATACATCATGAGAAAATCCAGAAAAACCACTTTTCCGGCTCTTTTTGGCTATTTCTGGCCATTTCTGAACAGTTCTAACCAGAAGAAAAGTGTTTTCCGAAAATCGGTCTCTTGAAAATTTTGGGCATTACCATTACGCATTGTTTTACTAAAAATCAGAAAAAAATCATGATTATATCCTGGAAAAACCCTGAAAAACGGTCATTACCGGCACATTTCCGACATTTACTACGATCAGATTACGTCACATTATTGACATCACTATTAAGCACTTTTGTGCTAAAAATCAGAAAAACTAATGATACAATCTCGAGAAAATCTAAAATAACCGCTTTTCCCGGGACATTTCCAGCATTTTCGCCCGGAATAATTTATTATTTTTTAAATCGGGTTCCGTCACATTTAAGGGTTTACCATTTTGCACCTTTGTGCAAACAGACAAAGGTTAATTTATAGGAACTCCTCGTAGGTCCAAAAAGTGAAGGCTTGCCAAAAGTTCCCTTAAGGTAAAATGGATCGAACGCTCGTTAAAACAATAATTTTACAATCAACGCACAATTTTTCCGAGATAAACTAATATATTTTTAAGAATTATTTACCCGTGCCACATCTACTGTGATAGAATTGGATTGTATTGTCAACTCTTCTTCCACTTTTTCAACATCAGGCTCATATTTTGTTCGCAACGCATCCGGTACTTTTGTTCAAAGAAAAATTGATAAAAGAACCAGATTACTTTGAGATGTTTTTTGATAAGAAAACCGCTGTTGATTTGACCTTAAGTGTACTTAATTTTGCGGTATCTAAAACTTTGCGTGTAAATTAGTACAGTTTAAATTTTTAAATCTAAAATCGGAAAAAGAATGAGTAATTTTAAGGAGTATAAAATGATTTCTTTTTATTGTTCAAGCCTATAAAACCTAATCCATTTGAATCACTCTGCCCTACGAAAACAAAAACACCTATTTTATTCTTGATTTTGGTTAAATTCGCGAAAATCAATACCTTATTGGGATTAATTTTAACAGAGAATTATTTTCGCAAATTGGATAATTAAAATTCTTTTAAGGTAATATAAAATTAGAAAAGGATTAATTCATAAGATATCATAAGTTTTGTTTGATGTTAGGTTATATTATATTTTTTTAAATATGGTGATACTTACCAACTTCGTGAGTCATAACTGGAATTCGATTTTCTGTCATCTCCTAAAAAATAAGACAATTTTAACTGATAGCACAGTTGTCTGAAACCTTGGAAGGCGAAAATCGAGTAGTGAGAGAGAAAAATCTAATTTCTTAGCTCTTTATTGCATTAAGGATGACTTTCACATCAAAAGTAAAAAGAAGATAAAACAAAAGATGAACGTTAACAACTTACCTCCATTTCTGGATCACGCTCTTGACTGACCATCAACGGTAAAATACACAAATTCCTTAAAATTGGCATACGATCATTTTTAAGTAGTTTGTTCAGCGTACTAATTTGACCTAATGAGAAAACAGGCAGGGTTAAAAACATTTCTGGATAAATTTGGAAATCTCATAGGGGTTGTCATCTTTTTCACGTCGAGCTGTAATTCCAAACTTGAAATAAAGCTACTAAAATGAAATATTTATTTTCAATATTTTGAAATAAATGATTAGCAAATTTTCGGCAGTTTAAATATTAACTGGTGTATACCTGATAGCAATGCAAAGTTGTCCAACATTTGAGGCCTAAAAATTTTAAAAAATAAAAAAACATGATGTACTGTATGCATGTAGGAATAGAAAATTCTTAAGATTCATTTGGGTTGTTTCATTGAACGAAATAAGGCCAAAATAAGATTTAAACTTTAGAAAAAAGGCCTTAACTTTAGAAATGAAATCAAGTGACAAAAATAACGAATTTTTAAAAATAGAGAAATAAAGAGGTTACTAGCCAAGATAGAGATTCATGTTCCAATTTAAACATAAAATTTTGGATTGACATTTTGATATCACTGACACGTCCAATCAAGTTTTGTAATGAAGTTGCAATGACATTCTCCTCTTTTTCCTATTAAATTAATACAACTGTTATAAAATATATCAAGCTAAGAGTGAGTCTTATAAACCAGCCGAGGCTGGAAGGTCTGGATAACTTTATTAAGTAGGCACTTGAAAAAATGCACTTGTTGAACGTGTTGAACACACGTTTTTTTATTGAAACGTTAAAATTTTGGTTGAGGCTGGATGTTCTTAATTTTTGAACAAATCTCAGCCTCAATACTCTTATATGAAAAAAAACGTGTAACGAATGAAAAACGTTGGATTTATACTATAATAAATTACAGCTATCTTTGGAAGCTATCTGGAATTTTGACAGGAACTTTAATATTTTTGAAAAAACCGCCAAATCCGCCAAAAATTGTTACCAATTAATAAGAGCTTTGAGGGAATTTTCAGTTTATGACTGGATAAATACATAGCTTAACCAAGCACAAATATATACCTGTTGCATTTTGTCCAGAATTTTCCTTCTTCAAAGATACTTTCAATCATATATTCTTTTTTATTATGTTGATAATTTGAAACCTAAAGAAAATATTTTGCTTTTAAAAATTTGTCAGTCTAGCTTTGATAGGTGGGACAGTCAAAATTTTAAACTTGTCTTGAGAAGACAAAATATAGACCAAATGAAAAAGTTGAGAACAAATTGAGGGGTCAACCAGCTTCATAGCTCAAGTGGTTCCAAAGATATGGTCTTTCAAAGTTGCGTGGTGAAGGCTAATTAGAGGACAATTTCAATTTAAAACACACTGTAACCTTTTTCTGTAAAACTGTCAACATTGAAAGGCACCAATATAATTTATTAAAACACAGAAAAAAATGCAAAATGTCAAGTTTTATCAACTGGATTACTTCGAAATTTTCATGGATGACTTTTCCTAATAAATGATATCAGTTAAGAAAGTCTCTAGCACTAAAACCCTTG
Source organism: Tiaropsis multicirrata (assembly GCA_032270745.1). NCBI lineage: Eukaryota > Metazoa > Cnidaria > Hydrozoa > Leptothecata > Tiaropsidae > Tiaropsis > Tiaropsis multicirrata. The sequence goes on from JAUJPO010052238.1 coordinate 28,812, forward strand.
TAATTTATGCGTAAACTACCTGTAATACATAATTAATGCAAAAAAAGAAAAGTAGCAATATATAACTCAAGTTCAATTAATCGGTTTGCTCTTAAATTTTCATGGATGACTTGTCTTGATAAAGAAAGTCAATTTTTTGGACTAAAACCTTTTTAATTTATGCCTTAACTAATTACATTACCCCATATTTTATGCGAAAAAGTGCGAAAAAGTTCAAATCTTGAATTTACTATGGAAGAGCAGTCGAAGATAGATAAAAAATAAGCTTTGAGCTTTCTTGTGATAGCTTACTACATATAAAATTTTATCTTGCAAAAATTAATAAACTTCTCCTTTTGCGAAGGTTTATCTCGCGAAACTTTGCTACTTTCCAATTCACAAAAGTTTATCCACAAAATTTTGCAAATTTTTAACCTTGTAAAAATTTATCTCGCAAATGTTAATCCGATTAAAGTAACACTTTGCATACAAATAGTCTTTGATGTGTACATCCAAGTTAGGCGGTGTACAGCCCCAATATGTGACCCCTGCCCTAATATGTGAAACCTGCCCTAATATGTGACCCCTTTGCCCCAAGATGTGAAACCTGCCCTAATATGTGACCCGCTTGCCCTAATATGTGACCCGATAACCTGCCCTAATATGTGACCACACCTGCCCCAATATGTGACCCGGCAAAGCTGCC